>LUCG01227531.1:0-14521 GCA_001633085.1 Carthamus tinctorius
AGAGAGAGGAAAGTTCAAATGTGAACTTAATTTTGGTTGTGAACATGGGGACGAATCTCAGCCCACTCATCCGGTCAATAAAGGCGGCTTTGACCAGGTCCCCTCCTTTAATAATCTCCACCGTCCCATGAATCGCGTCAATCCTCCGTGATCGCGTCCATCGTAACCGAAGATGTGTGACTGAGATTCGNGTTCACAACTAAAATTGAGTTCACATTTGAACATAACCCTATATATATAATATGCGACGATAAGCAAAGGACGTCGGGCTTCCTAATTTAGGGATTTTAAACCCATGTGATGATGGAATTTGGATTCTCTTATCTAATGGAAAGTATTCCTTCATCCACATTCCAATTCCCTTCTCTAAAACGAACCAAACGCAAAATTCTTGGAAATTGGATTCCAATTCCTACGGATTTCCAAGGAATCTTGCGGACCAAACGCACGTTAAGTATTTTAATGGAATGAAATTCAATTTTTTATAATGTCAGATATACTCTTGATCGAATATAACTCAATAACAAATAAGTTGTTTTATTAGTTTATTTAATAATTTTTTTATTTGTTAATTATTTTATTTAATAATTAATGATAATTATTATTATAAAATAACNATAAAAATAAAGTAATTAATGATTATTTATTAAATCATTTTGTTGTTTAAAAAATTAAATTTGTCAAAGTGATATTTTTGTTATTTACCAAAATTTCATTACATTTCCAAAACTAAATTCTATAAACCAAACAGACATATTCCAGTTTCTTTAACAAATTCTATTCCAATTCTAGTAACCAAGCAGGTGGTCAAATCTGACATATTATTCTAATTTCTTCAAAGTCAAATTTCTTTGACAAATTCATTTAATCCAAAAACATTTTGCGAACCAAACACCACCTAAGGGTCCGTTTGGTTTGACATAATCAAATTTTAAGGATTTAGATTTATGGAAGGATTTGAAAGTTTCATTGTGTTTGATTTGGAATGAATTATTTTAAATATTTGTTTGTTTTATAAATAATTTGTTTGTTTGGAGACAACTTAGAAATTATGTCAGATTTGACGAATGAGGAAAGGTAGAGACGTGATGAAAACTGAAAAGGATTGAAATTCATGAGATTTTGATTTGAAATGATAGTCATCTCTGAATCCGATTATGGGATTTCTAATCCAAGCTTCTTTCAGATTGAACACGTTGACTAAATGAAATTCACTTTCTAGTCTTTCTAAATCCTACAAATCAAACAGACTAAGAATGTAAAATACATATCCGAGAAAAAAATATTTGAAGGAGTTATAAAAATCATATTTTGAGAAAATTAACTAATTCCAAAACTTAACCAAAATTATTTGACTTCAACCACCAATCTTTAAAATCTCAGGGGCTGTTTACTTAACGCTTACCGGTAAGTGCTTATCATGTGAATTTACCTTGCAGAATAAATATGGCAAGGACTAAAATCTTATCCGGTAAGAGCGATGATATGAACCGAGAGTCTTACCCAGTGACATTGACAAATCTTACCAAGTAAGTGCTTACCGGATAAATTGTTATATACGATACCGTTTTGAAAAACTAAAATATTGTCCGATATAATAGACGACAGTGTTTAATTTTTACCAAAAACCACTTATCGGGTAAGTGATTTAGTAAACGTCCTTTTAGATCAACTTGCACACCTCTTCATATTTATCCTACAAACACTACTCCTAGTTACCACATAGCATATAACAACTCTAATGATAAAAGTCAAATATCATAATCAATATGTAGACTGTTTATGTTAAAAGTTGCAAAGTTGCAATTTGAGGTTTGGATTATGGACTTGAATCTTTGAAATAAACAAGGAAAAAAAAAGACAAACAAAAGGCACAAGTATTTCGGTGATATAGAAAATTCAAACGGGTCAAAACCGTGGTCAAACTGTGAATCTGTAATATTATAGATGCACTATGGACGTCAATTAGAAACGTTGTTAACTTTGCTGTCATCAATCATTTGGAGAAGTTGTTTAAGTTCAATGTAATAATTTTAGATTTTGAATTTGGTTTTTTATTTTGAAAAATATGTTAGAAATGCTATAACCCTTTTCTGCTTCTGTTAATTTATCGATCAATAATCCTAAAACAAACATATCTTGTAAAATGATGTTTTCGTGTTTAAGCGTTTCCTAGCTCGTAGCCAACAACACAGAGGTGAAGTTAGCCTTCCCTAACTCGTAGCCAGCATCAGAGCCAATGGTTAGAGGCGACGTTATCCCCTTAGCAAAGCGAAATGTTGACAACATCAAAAATAGTGATAATGGGGTCCGCATTATTACGCTCCCACGTTTGCTGAACTTCAAGCATATCTTTTTAATATAAGTTAGAACATATAATAATTTGATGGAACTCCACATTTTAATATGGTATCAGAGCCAAGTTTTAACCTTTATGGGAACAGGCATCAGCTAAATTTAGATCATTTCCCCTGATATGATCAAGAATTCTTTTGGAGGGTAACAAGATAGGATTCCACAATTTTCATGGTCATAATACATAAAAGTACCAGATATATAGCTCGAAACACGATATGTCTTTCAAACTATCCAAAACCGCAACTTTGATTTCATCTCATTTATCCGCAATCAAATACAGAAATAGAAGGTTTAACAAAAGAAATTTGATACATACAAATACTGATACACAAATTATACAATACGGTTTCAAGAAGGTATCAAAGTACGACGATAATCTACACTCCCACAACTCACCAACGACCCGCCTTTAAACTAAAAACTAACACGAAAACAACACTCCCAATCCACCACAACGGTATATGACACGATCATTCACGAGATTCCGGTATCCAAGATATTAACAAATACTTACGATTCTATGACTCCGTTTCTTCATCAATTAGATGATGAACACTTTGTTCTGTCGGTGAACCGGGAACGTAGGGTACGAAACCACGACCACCGAACACCGGACGCATGAATGCGTTATCGAACTTTCTCCAATAATAGTGAACGGTGTGAGAAGGCGTTGATAGGAGCATTCGTAGACTCGAGGGTCGGGGGACGTGTTGGGGGAGATCAAGTTCGGAATCCTGGCCGTTTCCGAGAAGTGGCACGATGAACGATTTAGGTGTTGTTGGTTCGGAGGAAATCATTCTGTTTAATGAGTTTTTGGGTGCGGGCAACAAGAGTCTCACGAGAGGCTGCGTGATTAAACCAAACACCTGCACAGACGAACAACATGGTACGTAGATCAGAATTTTGCATCTATTCCGTAACAAAAGATAGAAACCAGCAAAGCTCAGATGAACCTTATCAAAAAAAAAAAAGATAGAAACCAGAAACTTAATCACTATTGGCCAAAGGAAACCTCGATAACTGTATCACTGATAAATCACGAGCAAAGTCACATTTTCTTACACTTCAGATTAGCAGAGGGTCTTCACGAAAACGAGCGTTCTACTTTTTAGGGCAGATATTACGTCTCCATACATCTTACCTCCCTAGGTAGGATATTATGTATGAGGGAGGTTCAAGTAAAAACCTCAAAAAACGGAAAACTGAGGAACACTCTCGTAGCCCTCCATATAGACGGTATGTACTTGTGCACAGAAGTAAGTTAAGTTGTTTTTTGGTTTTTATGCACTTGTGCATTATGCACGTGTGCATATTACAAATTACTTTTATGCATAAGTGCATACGGTCCAGATAAAGGACTACGAGGGTGTTCCTCGGTTTTACGTTTTTTTAAGGTTTTCCCTTGAACCTGACCCTATACTATATCCCACCCGGAGATGGGGTTTGGGGATGGTACGATGTACGTAAACTAGGGATCAACTCCAAAGAGTAGAGCAGTTGTTTCCATGAACACCCCCGAAAATGTTCATTTTAAGCGTATTTAAGATATCTTACCATTGTACTGAAGAGGACAACGGTGATGGTGCTCGTTATCATGTATGCGTTCCCTTGCAATTGTGTGTGGCCTAACCTCGTGAACTGCAAATCGATCACGTTACACCGTTAGCAAATAGTAAGTTGCATCTTAAAATGCTCAATCAACCAAGTTCTTCATGGTATTAGCGCTTAGGGGAGGGAAAACACCAATGGTTTTTTTCTTTTTACTGTTTCCAATTATGCCCTTGGTATTTTACATAAATAACCAAGAAACAATATCCTAAGTTTACGTTGTCATCTAGCTTATCAGCTAGATTTATCAAACACACCAATTTATCAATTAACAACTAGCTTTTCAGACAACAACCAGCTTTTCAGCTAACAGCTAGTTGATCAGTTAGGTTGCTAGATATAGCCTTATATCTGATAAATAAATGGTTAAGTAACGAACCTGGTTATAAGCAAGAGCCATCGACACAGCACCTCTCATAAGACCAGCCCACCATATTAAAACCTTAGAAAATACAAAAAAAAGTGAATGAGAAGCTGAGGATAATGCCGGTAAAATCGGAGACAGGAAACAATGAGTAAGAACATACTTGCTCCCTAAAATTGATTTTCGATTGGTGATTCTTCTTCGTTAAGTTGGATAAAAACGATAACGGGAAGACAAAGGCGGCTCTCCCGACCAAAACCAATCCCAACAAAACCCCGCTCACTCCAACCGATGTCCCTGGGCTGGCGAAACAAAAAAAAGCATCCACAACACAAAATATGAGGATGCCCATCAATAAAAAAACGTACGTAAATGGTTGCTTTTCTTTCTAAAAAACCATACCTGTCTTGTACAAAGCTCCATTTTTCAATATCTAAAGCATCCATACCGACATAAAGAAAGATAAATAGCTCTGCAATAAATGACAATGTCGCAAAGGCATGCCTGCAAATATGGGCAAGAAACAAATAAACTTGTTAAGTATGGTAACGATAGCCTAATGTTTCACTGGTTCACATGATTCTCAACATTTTTTAGATTCTAATTTTTTATTTTCATCTTATATGTATATACCTCCTCCGTCCTGAAACAAATGTTCACATTAAAAGAACGCATATTACACTTTTTAATTAACTAAATGACAATTTTACCCTTAATGATAGAGACAAAGCCCCCCTCCCAAAAAAAAGTGTCATAAGGGGTAGAATTGGAAACTTATTGAATTATAACTATGGTATTTTTTGAAGTCGGTAGTTATTTTGGGACAAACTTAAATAAAAAACACCGGCGCTGTTTACTTACAGCTTAATGAGCTTAATCAGTTTATTCAGTCATCCATACAAGATTCTTTCTTTACGGCTTTATTGTTAAGCCATTAAGCCAAAATTTGGCTGTATAAAATAAGCTATGACCTCTCACTTGTCCTTGCTAAGCCACCTCAAACAAATTAATACCAGAAATAATCCAACCCTCTCTCTTTGCATCCTTCAAACCCATCAGTCTCCCATCCCTCATACAGACAAATTTATTTAGACAGACAACTTTTCCCATAAAGGGCTTAATGGAAAAAAAAAGGGTAAACAGCCCCTTATTTTTGGATTGGGGNAGAGCTATAGACATACTTTGTAGTAACTCGAGATTTCTCTGTGACATTATGCCAAGTGTAATGAGACATCACAATTCCGCAGAAGAATACCGTGAGAATGCCACTCAAAAAGAACAACTGCAATAGAGATCAATGGGTATCAGCTAAATAGCCCCTATAATGAATCTTTCACGGTTATAAAAAAAAGAAAAAAAAAAACTTGCAACATGGGAAAAGACGTTGACTTTACCTCAGCTAGCATGTATGAAAGATAAGCCATGAGTATCATTATAGCAACTTCTCGGTCAGTAGAATGCCTACAAACCAACAAGCCGAAATAAGTATTAGTCTCCCAACTGTCGGTTCAAGGAATCAAAACAAACAAAAAACAAAAAACATTTTGGAGCAAATAAGATTGAGAAAACTGGTTAGCCTGCCATTTGGAAAATATATTAAAGCAACCAATTCTATTTTGTCATCAATATATATATATATATATATATATAAACTCGACGTACCTTCCAAAGTATAACTTCTTGATTATATAAGCACTTAGCAGCCCAGCCTGCAGGAGTATAAATAAAACATCACATGGTTATAAGCTTCCTAAAACGAATCTCATACACACAGAAATAAGGGTGCATTTGGTACGCAGATATGACTGGATAGAGCTCAGGCAGAAGAATTGTAGATGGTTTTAATTATTTAATTTTACATGGATAGTTTAGTAATTTACTAATCTTGTCTTATTTTTCTCATTTTTGTTCCACTGATTTTTTTTGGAAGGGTGCCGGCAAATTATAGCTGTAAGACATCAGCCCTGATAAACTCAATGACCACAATTGTTGTTCCACTGATTTTAGTGTGCAAAAAATTGCGTTTTTATCCTACTTTCTAATCGTCGTACCAGACGAACGACAAGTTTTTGTTCTGTCCTGTCCTGTCCCGCCCCGCGTACCAAATACACCCTAAATGAATATAAATACACACATAGACAGAGTAAGGAAGACTCACTCCAGCTCCTAGAAGTGTGCTTGTGATAAATAAATAAAAGAAATTTCCAATCAACTGAAATGCAACACCCGTTGTGATCTGAGATAAATCAAAGTTTTGAACGGCATTGAAAATGACAACAGACGTAGCATCATTCACAACGCCTTCCCCGAACACCAGACTGTACAACAAAGGGGTCTGATCCTGATTCAGCACCTACATTATCGAATGAACATACATTAGCACACGAAAAAGGTCATCAGTTCTGACTTAAATCCAAAGGTAAATGATGGTCGGTGGTGTACCTGCAGAGTGCAAACAGAATCGGTTGCAGAAAAGATTGCACCAATTGCTGTGAAGAAGTTTGACAGTTTAGTAAACAAGATATCCAACAATTTACAAAAGAATATTCTTATGGAAAGTAAAGAGCAAGTGATACCAAGATAATCTCCAAGCTCGAGAGTACCAATATTCATCCTCGGGAATATATTTATAGCACCTGTCCATAAATAATACCGACTTTTTAGATATAGAATACCAAGCAGTGTGTTAAAAAGTGGGCATAAACTGAGAAATATCTACTAATGGAATCCTGAATTTAGAAACTTCAGGAAGTTCTTGAAAATTGCTTTCAACTTTTGACATATTAGAACTAGATTATAAGATGTCAATAAGCATCTTTATTAGTTGTGATTTTGGTTCTTACTGAAGCATGATGAAGCAAAAAAGTTGGTTGACTATGCAGAAAACAAGGTTTGCCTTTTTAGGTTTATATTCCATTTCTGATTACCGGAAGTTCGTATTTTGACTTTTTCCAAATTTGCTAAAACTTATTTACTATTAACATGATGTATGTCCGATGAAAATACAATTTCTACAAGTAAAACTTGAAAATTAAAAGTTGAAAACGATGGCAACATGAAGTCATTGATATCATCAACCGTGATGAACAAAAGGTAAAGGTAACCATTTTTTTCAAAACTTCCTTTTATTGCATAAAAACAGATTTCATCATGTTAAATAATGGTTCCATTTTTATCATTACTATTTTAGAATAATTGATTATGCCACATTAACGAAAACATTAAATCAGTTGTTTTCTAAAAGTTGACTGTTATGTATCCTGTGTAAATTAATTAAATGAAAAATATGATCTAAAATCTAAATTGCTTTTAAATTTCAAGATGATCCGAGTTTGTATCTAATAGATTTGAATATAATCTTAAATATATACAAATATGATGTTTCCAAACAAACACTTCTCAATTATAATAAAGACAAAAGTAACTTAAGTAATGCATGTGTGTCATCTTTCAAGTAAATGTTAGATAACACAAAGGTTAACAAATACACAATATTGAAAACTCACAATAACTCTATAAACACATTTAAAGATTTTCACTTAGAACAATGAAGGTATATTTAAGTGAATATTCCAGTGCGTACCAAATGATATGATCGTGAAAGATATCACAGTACCAACAGCGCCAAATAGCACGATGGTCATAAAATTGCGAAAAAATTGTTTCTTCTTAACCTGGAACCTGTTCATATGGGAAAAAAGAAAGAAAGAAATACAGCTTAGTCATGCAGATGTTGAATAACAATAAAAGAAAGGAACTAAGGCAGTCCAATGGATGCTTTGACGAAGATGTGTTTACGTGGATAGCCGTCAAAGTGGCATTTTTTTATATTTGGACGAGAAACGACAAAAGGTGACGAAAAAGTGTCACATCACACACACACACAATTAAGTGGACTAAAGCATATCGCCAGCCGATATGCAAATTTAACGATGCTCATGCATACTCAATCTATTCACTACCACCTTAGCAAACTTTCACAAATGTTCCCTTTGGCGTCAAAAATCATGCAAAGTGCATCATGGTGGTATTCTATAAATGTTTATCAATCACCACACTAACCTCTAAAGCACCGGATGATTGCAAAAGAGAACATAACTTTTGCATTTAGACTCGATGGATACTAATTTGTGCATCCCGCAAGGTGAATGTTTACATGACTTCCCCCTTCGCCCTTGACCTTCTGGTCACAACTGAGCACCATAACTAGCGGGTTGGGTTCCGGTGGGAGGTTGAGGTTAACGTGAAAAGTGGTCATCATCCGTTGGATGAAAAATGGATGCACCAGATCAATTCCCTTCTAAAGCTCAATTCATGGGAGGGCATGAGATTAAAAAAGATCAAGAGTTCAGAACCACTTCTCACCGTTAACTCAACTTCTCACACAATCCTTCGGCCATAACTAGTTTCTCTAAGGCTCGCCCACATTACAATATCTAATATATAAAGAAATTAATTAGCAACTACGTTTGGTCATGTGACTATGTGAGAATTAAACTTAACTAGCACTTCAATCAAATTTGACCGAATAATGGTCATCATAAAATACCATTTTATCACACGGCTATCCCTGTGAATGAACCAAACAACTTGTCGAAGCTTTCAATATCACCATGCACGATCTTTATCTTTTACACGAATTTCTCACAGTACAGATCACATAAAGGTAGAATGAGAAGATCTAAAAATGCATCCTACCACTCAAATGTTACTGACTACTCGTGATAATGTATTAATGAGATGTAAAAGTTCATTGAAGTGATCAATATGGCAACACTAAAGGCACAAGAACATTTCATACTTTTGAATACATGTAGAAAACAGCCTCGACGTCTATCTTTTTTTGTTTGAAACCATATTAACTACACTTTATTTGTCACCACAATAGCAAGTTATGGGCTAAAGAGACCAATCAATAAATATGATAACCAGCGCAAATACAGCCAAATTTTGTCAGAAGTCTTAATTCAATGAACTAGAAATATGACAAGAATCCGATGAACCAAATAAACCTAAATTGAGTTAGGCAACTACAGTACACTAACTAAATAACGAATTTTTCTTTTTCCTATATCAAGCTTACAACAAGAAAACAATTAATGTTTGCCACAACTAAAAGGAGCCATATGCTTCCTAAAATGGGATGAACAAACCCAAATAACACCGAACTGACTCGGGCACCACACTTTTCGATTTATCTAATGCCTTTTTTACATTCACATGTGAATATCACCTAAGACTCCTTATCAAATGCTTCTTTTTTACATTCACATGTGAAGATTGCCTAAGACTCCTTATCAAATGCTTCTTTTTTACATTCACATGTGAAGATCGCCTAAGACTACCTGTGAAACTTTAGATGCAATAAATAGTGATAGCAATATCTTTTGAAAGCAAAATTAAATGACTTTACACCCTTTAGGCAAGTAGATAGTGACAAATTACAACCAAGTTCAATGCAAATCTTTCAATAGCAATCTTGAAGAAACTCATCCTTATAGAAATTCATCAATTAGAAACAAACCAAAACATACCCAGCGTTAAAAATGATAGGTGGAAGAAGATAAATGAAGAAAAGATCTTCACTGAAAACCAGAAGATGTGAACTTGTTCCTCCACTAATCAACAAAATAACAACTCCTGTGCAAATACCCTGCCATCCAACCAACAATAACAATCAAAATCCTCACCATTTTCATCACAGTCCACAAATCGATTTCGATAACAACCCATTAGATTTGCAGATAATTCCATAAACCAAACGAATTAGCAACATAAACACACACAAACACACACACTTACAATAAGAAGCGCAGTGATGGATTCATTCATCCATCGATTCTCCTCCAATAGATGACCGATCACAATACAAGCACAAAGAAGAGCAACGAACAAGTTCATAGAAACAACGGAAGAATACTCAGAAGTCCCCAACGTACTACTGCTCCCCATCTTCCCTAACATTAACCCCAAATCTAACCCCATCGTCGAACCACCACGAACTTCAGCACCTTTTGTATCTACAAAACCAAAAACCGAATATTTTAATCCAAATCTCAAATCAATCAACACAAACAGAACAAAAAACAACTTTACCACAACAGATTACATCACCACATCCAGCTTATCAACACCGATTTGGATGCTTTAAACAGAACAAAAAGGCAACCATTAGAAAAGCACCATAAAAGCTGAAATTACCTAAGGGAATCGCATAAAGTTACGAAATTGAGCTAATGAGTAGGAAGGGTGATCTAGTTCTGATCTCGAAATTGATGCTCTCGGATTCGAATTCCGGGCCACCAAAACGAGAAATTGTTGGATGCGTGTTTTGATTTTTCTTCGAGAAGAATTGGGGATTGAACACGAGAGAAGAAGTGAAATGAAAAGAGAAAGATTTGAATTGAAATTGAATTGAAAGACTGGAAAGCAATGGAGAGCACGTAAAAGACTCCAAGAGTTCAACTGTATAATATATAGATATATAGATATATATAGATATATGTGATTCTAGATCGACAACAGAGAGAGTAAGACAATGGGATATTTTTCAACAATATTCTGATAAGCTGTCTGATAACCGATAAGATAGCTGTTGATTGATAAATTAGTTCATTGGCTAATAAGATGACCGATAAATAAGTTGTGTTTGGTAAAAACTAGTTGGTAAAGTAGCTTATCACTGTAAAATGACAAAAAAAACGTCATGTTTAAAAATTGGTAGTATAAAACTTAATAGGGGTATATTTGGAATAAAAATAATAATAAGTCTCATAAGTCATCAAAACGCTAGTGAGGGTGGGTTTTCAAAAAGTTGGCTTATGGTTTATCCAAACATGTATCTGACTTATAAGCTAAGTATGTGTTTGGATGGACCATAAGCTAACTTATTAAAACGATAGTTGGGGTAGCGTTTTTTGAAGTTTTTTTTGTAGTTTTTTTGCCAATTATACCTTTATTAATATTAATTATTATACCCAAAATACCTTTTTGGTCATTTTATACACTTGCAAGGTAGTTTTTGTCAAACATAATTTATTCATAAGCTAGCTTATGAGAGCTATTAGCTAGGTTATTAGGATGTGTTTGGCAACTAGTTTATTAAGCAACAACTAGCTTATCAGCTAGTTTGCCAAACACATCCTAATAAGCTAGCTTATGAATAAAATATATTTGACAAAAGAGAAATTATATTTCCTTGTATCTTTTTAATCTACCCATCCTCCTACTCACTTGATTATTTGACATGTGTAATGCACTAGCTCTCTTTTTTCATATCATTCCTAGATTTTAACATTTGTCAAATAATCAAATGAGTAGGAAGATGAATAGGTTAAAAAAGTAGGAGGAAATATAATTTTCCCTGACAAAAACTAGCTTTATGAGTATGTAAAATGATCAAAATGAGTATTTTAGGGTATAATAATTAATATTAATAATAGTATAATTGGAAAAAACTTCTGAAATGCTACTCCAACTAGCGCTTCAATAAGCTAGCTTATAGTCCATCCTAACATTTACTAGCTTATCAAGTAGATTATTTTTGCCAAACACTGCCTAATTCATTTTAGTAAAGTGATTAATAAATTTCTTTTTTGGACAATCAAAAATATTTTTTGGTTTTTATAGGCCTTTTAAAGAATGTTTTTGAATAATTAACTTTTATGTCGTATATTTAAGATATGTAAAATCATTTGAATTTGATACGAGTGAGATTTAGATTGTCAAAATTGTAAAATTTTATCTTCTTGAATTTGGAGGGAAAAGCAAAAATAAATTTGTGAAATTTTTCGTGTTTTTTTATTGAAATTGTGACGATTTTTTAATTATGTAATTTATATATAAAGGCGGGTTTGGATTTTTAATGCGAATGAGGGGACCGGTGAAAGAGTCCAACGTGTCCCATATATTTAGAAGACATTTTAGTTGTTTAGTATGAATGTTGTAAAAAGATTACGCATGGATGAAACAATAGTCATACCTTCAGTTACCCACCAATTCACAACGGAAATCAAGTTCTCAATTGAACTATCGTGTTTCCCCTATGGATATAATTCCAAATTTTCATTTTATCTTTGTTTAAGTTGGAAATTTCTGAGTTTTTTTTAAATAGTTATAATGTTGCCATTTTTCATGTTTGTCTTAACTTCTAGCTATTTTCTTCTGCATTTTACAAAAAATGGCTCCACGACGTCAATTGACTAATTGAGAATCTTGGTTTAAAATGTAAAATTTTACAATGAGAAATTATATTTTCTCCTACGTTTTTAACATATTCATCCTCCTACTCATTTGATCATTTGACATGTGTAATCCACTTATTCTCTTTCTTCATATCATTCATAAATTTTAACATTTGTCAAATAATCAAGTGAATAGGAGGATGGGTATGTTAAAAAGGTAGGAGGAAATATAATTTCTTTTTTACAATTTATGTGTAGGTGGACAGGGGTTAAATTTAAAAATATTTTTTTGTCTTTTAGTTGCTTTTCATTTTTCGAACTTGGTACTAATTAATTTTGTAAAATATAAAGATAAAAGATTAAGAAATAAAATAAGTTCTAGTTTTGTAAAATATAAAGATAAAAGATTTAAAAATAAAATAAAATTTTAAAAATTGCTAGCTTAACGAATTTACTCATATAAAACATTTGTCACTTATCTATAAATCATTTTCATCTTTTTTTATAAAAAGAAATTTGGAGAGTATGAATTACCATCACTATCAATTTTATATTAAAAAAACTACGTCCTTTTTTGTGTGAATTTTAATTCATTAATTCGGTTTCCTATTTTTAGCACCAAATAAAAAAAATTACTATTTTACTACTTTATAACACGATTTTAATACAAAATTGGTATGTTGTATGTATTCCAAGAATTTGGTCAAGGCCTAGTGATTTAAATATGTGTTGGTAAAATATTATTTTAATAAAGAATAAACTTTATACTTTGGATCCGTTGATTGAATATTTTATTATGAAAACTTTTATCAAATAAAAAACAAAACTTATGATCGCATCACTCGGAATAATTAAACAAATATGTGACAACATTTTACGGTCGATATAGTTGTACTATTATAAAGCTTCTATAAAATACTAAATTGTTGTTTCAACAGCTTTCTCAAATCTATCTTCAAAATGGAAAAAGTAAGGAGAGAAGAAGGTTTTTCTCCAAATATGAAGATAACCCCGAAAATGATTACCTAATATAATAACCAATAAAAAGTTTTGAAAATGAAATTTTAGAGAGAGAAATAATTTTTTAATACATGAGTAGAATATTTTAATATTATAATTAATGTTGAAATCTTTCAAATAAAAATTATAAATTTTTTTAGAGATTTTAATTTTTCATTTTTCATTTTGAAGATGTTATGAAGAAGCTCCTGAAAATGCCCTACAAGGCTCAATTTTATGGATTTTTTGTTTGTAAGTTAATGATGGTTTATCAATGAATTTTAATTAATATTTTTTAAATTAAAATCCGTTGATAAAACAAATCAATTAAAATATGAATAAAAATTAACTTTTAAAATTCAGTGATTTCACTAATGAATTTTATTTTTTAATTTTTAAAATATTTTTGTCGAGACGAGTTTTGTGAAATCCAATTCGTCTCCATTAAAGAGTAATTTGCATTACTGAATTAAAAGTTTAAATTTCACTAATGGGTTTTATTTTTAAAATTTTAAAATAAATTTGTCGACAATCCACCAGTATTTAAAAAAAAGGTTAAAGTTTTCAAATTTTTATTGAATAAAAATAAAAACTAAGAATTGTATTTGTAGAAAATTAACATTTTAAATTCTAAAGTTCAAGAATTGTTTCATCCACATTAATTTCGAGAGATTAGAAATGGAAGGAGAAGGAGAAGCATGATAATGGGATTGGTTAGGAAGCTTAAGTTATGTTTGGCAAACTGATCATCTGCTAGCTAGCTAATAAATTAGTTGATAGCTGATAAAGTATCTGTTGATTGATAAGTTAACTAATGAACAAATTATATTTACTAAAACTAACTTTTGAGTATGTAATATAATAAATAAATAAAAGGCATCTTGAATTCAATTACAATAATTTATAAGGTAAATAATCGAAAAGGATAACATAAATGTCCAAAAAGTTAAGGGGGTGCTTGGTTCATTTTAGGGAATGGGAATGGGAATGAAAATGGGAATGCAGGAGA
>LUCG01227549.1:0-12611 GCA_001633085.1 Carthamus tinctorius
CCCCCTTTAATAATCTCTACCCTCCCATGAATCACATCAATCCTCCGTGATCACGTCCACCGTTGTAATAACCGAGATTTTTGAGAATGTAATTATTTGACGATTGAGATATTTTTGAGAATCTTGTGAAATTCAAGGACCAAATTTGACTTTTGAGAAATTTGGAATTTAATTAATTTTCGAGTGTAGCTATTTTCGGAAAAGAATTAAGGCCAAGGGCCCATGGCCCATCATACTTAAGGTGATGACCTAGAGTTTTTTAGCCATTTGGGGTAAAAATTTCTGAGTGCATGTGCGTGTATTGGGATGAGAGCAGCAGCAGTAATCATCACCATCTTCGTCATCGATACTTCCATTTTCTGGGTAAGATTTCTACATCTTATTATTGGAATTGATTAAGAATAACTTGGAGAACACTATGGAGGTTTTAATATGAAAAACCATTAGATTTGAGCTGTTTTAGAGTGATTTTCGGGTACCAGGGTTTGATCTCCTCGAATCCTGGAAATCCCAAGTCGGACTACCCAAGAAAGTCTAAGTCGGACTACTCCACTAGTAGTCCGAGTCGGACTACTTGGAAATCCTGAGTCGGACTTTGGGTTGTTTTTTGAGTCGGACTTTGAGTGGTTTCCCGATTCAGACTACGGACTTGTCTGAGTCGGACTTCGGACGTTCTCTGGGTCGGATTTTGGTAGATCTCGAGTCGGATCTAGGGAATTTCGACCCTAGGGTTAGATTTCTGAGGAAGATCTCGTAGTGAATTATTCTTATAGAAACCAAAAATTTTCAAGGGGCGCTGCCCCTCAGACCCTGCAAGGGGGGTCTTATAGCTTTAGGGTTATCAGTACTTAAGTAGAATTGTGTGATGTTTAGATCGATCGTTGATCCGTTAGGCGAGCTTAGCTTGGCGATCTACTTGGACTTAGGCTTAGGTAGGTTCCCTTGCTAAACCACTTTTTTTAAACCAAAATGTTTACCAAACTATTTTCATATGGAATGTTGATAAATTGTTGAATAACTGTGAAACTATAAGCATGCTTATAATATTGTTATGTGTGTAAATGTTTCGGAGTGAGTTGCATAGTGGACATAGAGTACATGGGACAGTACATCCCCTGGGAATGAGTGTGTGTTGTAGAGCACGAATATGTTTCGTCCTCCCTTAAAAGGGCATCTACACGGGGGGGNGTGACGAATCATATGTCCACAATGCACCACTTATGTTTTAATTGTAATGTTTAGGCCAGCGGGCCGCGTCTGTTATTAAACTGTTTTTGAGGGGATTTACTAGACCTTATGGTCTAACCCTCGCTTTCAAAACTTTTAACCCCTTTCAGGAAGGACCCGAGGTGCAGGAAAAGNAATGAACAATTTAGTTATATCTCAGCTGTGGAGGGTTGTTCCACTGGCGTTACTTAGATTTGCCTTACTTTGAATTGATGATTTTAGGATAATTGCCATTTTATGTTATCGTTATTATATTTCCGATGCGTTAGATCACTGAGATTATATTATTATCTGTTGGGATTATTGGGCCGTTACAACCGTAACCAAAGATGTGTGGCTAAGAATCATTCTCGTATTCTCTTAAATTGATGTCGTTCTCGTTTGAACCCACCCCTATATATATATATATTAACAATATAGGAGCATTCATATTACTCAACACAAAGAAATGAACATTGTTTCTATATATGTGTTTCGAAACAAATGAATCAAATATTGTTAAATATAATCTCGAAAAGGCTTACGTTCACAAAAAATGTGAAAGATATTTATACAAACAATATATAGATATAGCATTGAATAATGTTCTATCATTCAACAAAAAGTTTGATACTCAAATCAAAATTGAATTGCAAACGAGAGTAATAACATCGAAACTTATGTCAATTTGAGACATGGTAATAACAAACTCAATTCGAAGTTGTACCGGTATGTATGAATACTTGAAAGGTATTTGGAAAAGATAATACACAAGTATTAACTTAAGAAACACACAGTCAGAAAATGATTATTAACTCAACAAGATATGAAAACATTTAAAGTTCACTTCAAGATTCATAAAATGTTTTTGAGAATAAAGAAGTGATTTGAACATCCAAGAAATATATTTTCATACTTGAAAGTTGTCCTTCTTTCAAATACGTTTGAATTTCAATCAAAGAAATTTCCAAATTCCCCGTTGAAATAACAACAATATAAACATCTTTTGAGCTCTTAGTATCTCCCTCTTAAGATATGATTTCTTATTTCGTAAGCTACCATCAATGATGAATATCATGCAAAACATAAATAAGATTTTGGTAGTTTTTATTTTTAGATGTCCAACTGACATAATAACAAAAATTTTTTGTTCAATTTGCATCCTAAATGATGAGTGTCAGTAAAAGTAATAAGCTGAAAACTATAATCTCTTGGATACCAAAGGCCATGATCTCGCACAGAAACACGTAGCAAACATAATGCCCGGTCTATTCGTTATTAGATAAAGTAAAGATTCAATGATGCTTTTATACGTCTTTTCAACAGACTTATTGGATACATTTGCCTCCAAAAGAGTCTAGTTACGATTGGAGTTCTCATGAAAACTATTAGTCATTTTGAACTTTTTAACATTTCTTTAACATACTTTGACTGATTTATAATTTTTTTTTTCATGGGATTGTTTAACTTGAATTCCAAAAAAATATCAATTCACCCATAATGCTCATTTTAAATTTGATCTCCATGATCTTTGAAAAATTTGTAAAGAGTAGCATTAGTAGAACAGAAAATCATGTAAATCTATATTAAGATCAAGTCATCAAGTTCTTTCTTTAAAAAAAGACTTGTATCGATTATATCTCTTTAAAAACTAGAAGTTAAGAGAAAATTGGTCAAAGTATCATACCATGTCCTTGGAGCTTGTTTTAAGCTATAAAGTGCTTTATCGAGGACATAAATATTATAAGGGAATTTAGGATCTACAAAACATTCCAGCTTGATGTAAACTTTTTCATGCAGTACCGTGTTCAAGGACGCGGATTTGACATCCATTTGAAACCTTGAAGTTTTTATGGGGTAACATAGGCCAAAATAATCGAGTGTTCATCAACGATTACTAAGATGTATTTCTTTCTATTGATTGACAAAATTTCCATAGGTCCATATAAATCCATGTGAATCATCTCAAGCGGTGATCTACTAGAAGATTTCGTTTTTGATTTGTGGAACTTCATTTCATCTTTCCCATTTGACATGCAGAACACAGAGATTTTTTCAAATCTCATATTTGGTAGACCTTTCACCAAACCATTACTTGCTAGTTTGTTGATATCTGAGAAATTTTGGTAAGATAATCTCCTGTGTCACATCCAATTTTCTTCTTTTGTTTATTTGGAAATTAAGCAAACTGCTTTTGGAGCCATTAAATTTGAAAAATCAACCACATAGAGATCATGAAAGATCTCAACACCGCCACTATCATTTATAGAACAAGTTGTCATTGAGAACCTAACATGGAACTTATTATCACAAACAACTAATGCTAAACGGATTGTGACCTAATCCATCAACGTATAGTACCCCGTAACCTCTCTGGCAAAACCTGTAGTCTTTTTTTCCATAATATACTATTCCTCCATGTCGTTATACAAAATCATGCAATAAGTGCTTGTAACTAGTCATATGTCTTGAGCATCCGGAATCAATGTGTAACATCCCGCCTACCTCGACAACAATATTGTCCGCTTTGCCCTGGATTTAACCAACGTGTAGCGCACGGATTTGTTTCTGGCGACCTGGTGAGAAACTTCCCAGGGGGTCACCCATCCTGAGACTACTCCCACCCAAGCATGCTTAACCTTAGAGTTCCCAGAACCTGACATGTTTGTGGCCCCAAAACGCGTTGTTGTTAGGAAGGCCAAGTATTACTTATAACACCCAGCATCACTCCTGTCCACGACCGATATGGGATATGCCTAAGGTGTTACACAATGTACCACATATTATTGACCTATAAAAACAAACCAATTGACTTTAGGTAGCCATATCCAAATGTCCTCTCTTGTTAGTCTCAAAAACCTTTTTAACATCAAAAAATGAACCATTAATTCTCCATCCATTCAAATTTAGGTTGTGTCTTTTGGAATCCATTTCCACACAAACTTCACATGATTACAATGTAGACATTTTCTTGCTAAATTCCACAAATCCGAATGAACAAAAATTTTGCATTTATTTGAAACAAAATTTAGATTACATATATTAGCATCATAAAAAACATACTTTTGGGTAAAACCTTTGCATCCTTTACTAGGTGTAGAATTCTTAACAGAAGTACTACATGTAGAAAAACTATTTTTCTTGTGCTTCGACTCTTTATTCTTCCAAGCTAATCCTTCCTTTTTAAAGTTTTTCTTATATATGTGGAATCAAAGAAATTTGAGTCAATAGCAGTCTTAGAAACCATATCCTTTCTTGATAGAAGATTGTTTAGAACCCAAATTAGATTTGGTTTCCGAAGTCTCTCCTACCTTAAAATACTTGCATTAAAATCAATTGTCTAGTTTTCAGACTTTTTTAAGCCCGCATAAACTTTCACATCTTAAGAATTCTCAAAAATGCACTTATCTTTGGAAACTGTAACATCTTCAGGCTTAACTTATGTACCAGATTTAGATTTTACAGAAACTACATGAAATTCCACATTTGGTAGTTTGACATCTGATTTAAGCATATAGCCTTCAACCATATTGTCTAAACTTTTGAACACAAGATAACCATCTTTGTTAATAATAGCATTTGTTTCCAAATGTTTAGATTCATAACTAAGACCTGTCAGGATCGATTTTGTAACAAGAAATTAACCACTCAGAATAATAACTAAAACAGTTCGTGGAAAAACACTTAATTTACTAAGAAGGCAATGAATTGAAATCACAACTTGTTATTAATCAGTAGCCGAATGATTACAACCAAAGCCCCAATTTGCAAGAACAAATTCAAGCAAACGTGCAATACTTCTCTATTGCAAGGATTCAAGAACAATCTTAAGGCTCAATTTTCTCTCAATCGAAAACTAACTAAACCTTCCTTAACTGCTAAAACAACCTAGCTATTTTAAATACAGATTACAAGATATGGGAAAATGAATACAAATCTTCTAAACTATCTCCAAGATCTTCGTAATCTTTGCCTTATCACTTCCTTCAAAATATTCCTTATCTTCAGTACATCAGCAGTAGTAAGTTAGAAGCAGTTGTAACTTACTGCTGTTGTTTTCTTTCAACAGTAGTAACTTACTGCTGTTGACTTCTTCTGACAGTAGTAACATTTAACCTCACAGTAGTAACTCCTATCAGCAGCATTAACTTCATCCAGCAGTAGTAATTTCTACAAGCAGTATTAACCAAATCCAGCAGTAGTAATACCTTGAAGTAGCAATAACATAATTCACAGCAGTAACTCAATTGCCCAAGCAACTGTAATGACTTGACCGATACCAATTGGACTTTTATCTTGAGACTTAAACACTAGATTTAAAATAAAATTCAACTCTTGATTTTCAAAACCTCCTTTTAGAATCAAAATTTTGTTTAGTCTCCCTAGTATCAGTATCAAACTTAGACTTAGACTCAGACTCAGACCCGGAAGCTTTAATCTTTTAACTAAAAAGATTTTTCGAATTATTTTTGATGAACTCAGACAAACTTTTATGCTTATATTCCTTCACTTCATCAGATTCATTTATCTTATCCTCCTTAGGAGGTTTAGTGAATAAAGATTCAGACTCCCTGACTATATCTGTATCAATAGGTTCAATTTAACAGATATCCTTGTTTCTAGAAACAATGATACATACTGAGTATGAGAAAACTCAGGTTTTCTGTTTCCGTAACTGTTGTTCAAATCATCATATTTGGAAACAACATTTTTCAAGCTCCATGGATATGAACTTTTGTCAGATAAGTCAACATCTATATTTGTTTAACTTTTAACAAAATAATCAAACAAAAAACTTTCAGATTTGATTACAGGAATCTTTTGAATCTTTTGTTTTAAAATGCCAATTGTGTCAAAATTTTAAAGGCCTTTCAGGGCATTTTTGAAAACTTTATTCTTAGGTAATCCTAAACTCATTTTATATTGTAAAATCTCGTATCTTTGGGATTGTTTGTCAAAAGTTTTAAAGTCTACTAAGTCTAACCACACTTGTAGTTCAAATCCTTTAATTGCGTAATCTTGGTATAATTTTTTGTTCTTTCTTAAAACACACTTCAAATTTAATTTTGAATACAATTTTTTGAGACTCCATATTTATCGAATTATTTTGCATCTATGAAATTTTTGTTTCCAAAATTGCTTTCTATTTTTGAATCCGGCCTTTTCTTTTTCTCTATCGTGTGCAAGACACTTGTAAACTGCACATTCATTATTGACTTTGATGAATAAATATCTTTCGAGTTTTATCTTATTTTTCAAGTCATCAAATTCAGATATCATCAAGCACGTTGGCATAACAATTGATCATCATTTCCAGCAAAGGAATCAATATCAGATTCAAAAGAACTTTTACATACCTTGCTTTTAGCTTAAGTTTCCTTATGAAGATTAATGGTTTCATCCAGAGAGGCCATGAGATAGTAATGAACTTCACTAAAATGTGCCGACTCTTCATTAGATGAAGATATTCTCAAAATTAATGAATATCGATTCGTAGTATATGATATTTCCTTAATGTCGATTCAAACTAAAAATTTTGAGTATCGACTTGTTTAATCTGATGTTCATAATAAATATAGGTCCATGAACATATTCATGATCCGACATTTTTTGTTCTTCAACAACTTGAGCAAATTTCAGAACTAAACTAAAAAAATCCAAGATTATGCTATGAGAAATGCATAGAATTGATCGAAGTATAAAGTAGATCAACTTTTAGGGAACATGATTTCTCCAAATCAGAATCAAAATTAGTCAATTTGATCAAACTCAATTTTCTATGAAACGATAGTTTGTATATCTCAAAAGTCCAAAAGTTCCACAATTGATCAACTAAATCTCTGAATTAGATCTTCAAATTTGTACCGAACCGATCAAAAATATATTAGGAACAAAACATAATCACTAATTGTTAAAAGTGATCAAACAATGAGTTCGAAAAAGATGAACATAAACTTAAAAAATTCTTCAAAAACTCCTGATCTGTTGCTCAAAATATGTGCAAGAAAACATTAATTAGCTTCGATACCAATTGTTGTTCCAGAATCGAGCTCAAACTAAAATAGTTAAGATCAAGATTTTTAATTTGTCCGCTAGATTGTATTAGATTAGAGAGAATTTTTACACCTTATGAAACATACACTTAAGCTCAGTCTCTATTAATAAAGCTATTGAATAGTTGGTTTAACAAGCCAATACATAAAGCATTAACACATAAAATTTCTATAATGCCCTTAGATCTTGAAAATAACATTTTTCATCTAACAACGTTTCTCAACAGGAAGGATTTGTCGATGCATCAATGCCATCTTCCATTGAGGGTATTCCTCCCGCAATAGAGTGGATGGTTTGGTTAGATAATCAGTAGAGTAGGCAACATTCTAGTTGTTTGCCATTTTGATAGAAAAAATAGAGTATGAGCAAAAACGACTGTAAATTTGAGAAACATATTCTAAAACATGAAAGCTTGAAGCAAAATCTTTAAGAAATCGTTTGACAGAGATAATACACTGTTCTAATACTTTTTTAACACATACTAGATACGTACCCACACACATTGAAACACGAAGTACATAGCAATTACCAGACCATAATAAAATGTACATAAACTATTGTATCTTATGTATAAAATTCAACGTCAATTGGTGACAAAAATTGAAAAAGATTCGCTCGATAGTGGGTCTTCAAACTCATAACATTTGAGTTCATTTTGAAGATTTTGATTTAAATAATATACTAGTATAATTTGTTAAAAAATATTTCAAGAATTCTTGAAATATTTGTTAAGAACATTTGTAATATTTGACGATTAAAATTTGGACTCTTGAAATTAATTGTAATAGTCTCTTTACATAATAGTCAAACAAACTTTTATATAAGATTGTGTGTGTGTGTATATATATAAATTATAGATCAGGGTGTAAAATGAAAAATAAAATGTAAAAAGTTATAAAACAAATTAATTTTTATGTATTTTTTTTTTGAGGAAATAAATGGGCAATTTTATAAAGAACAGAAATAAGCAATTTGTATGTATTCTTGATATCTAATAATACAATTAAATAAAAAAATATATAATATTAGGCACATTTTGATGTTATTGTCGAGATGATTATAATAGTATAATTTGTTGAAAAGAAAACAAAAATTTTAATAGATTTTAATTAATATACATTATTTATGTTAATATGATAAGGATGTAGATTGAAATTAAAAAAGTAAGGGATTGAAAATAATTTAATTAACTAATTATAAGGGTATATAATGTAAGTTATAAACCGAAAATGATGTCAGTTAACGGTGAAGAAGAACCGAGTGTTTTTCGACATTGAAGAAGGTGATATCTATGAACTTATGATGACGATTGTACACACACTTGAACGTACAAATATGTTTGTTTAATTATAACCGATTTGCGCTGGATTGATTCTAGTAATTACAAATTAAAATTTTATTATTTTATTTTAGTTTTTAAGTTATAGTAGACATTCAGCTATAAAAAGACGCTTAAGCAAAGTACAAATCTTAACCCACCAAACGACGTCATCACAAACAAGTCAAAAAATGGCCATGGCTGTTAACGAGCTGCTGCCGGAACTCGATTTCTCCGATTTCACCACCACCACCACCACCAACAGCAGCACCACCCCGGAAGACGACCGTTGGGGCGACTGGTCACCGGTGCCCAACTGGGACGTATTTCCCGTCCTGCCCCAGGAAATGGACGACGATGATAACCCGCCATTTGAACTAGAAATGGACGACGACAATAACACACTTAGCGAATACCAAAATCTTGCTTCTCCTTTGATTATGGAACCATCAGCACTACTCAACAATGGCTCTGATGACATGAAGGGTCTGAGGCTGGTCCACCTACTGATGGCTGCGGCCGAAGCCATGACAAACCATGATCTGGCTGCGGTGATACTGGTTCGGCTCAAGGATTTGGTCTCCCCAACTGAAGGCACCAACATGGAGAGGCTGGCCGCCTATTTCACCGACGCCTTACTTGCTTTGCTAGAAACCGGCGGTGGCGGTGGTGGATTGCATTTTAAACATCACCACCACCGGACCGACGTCTTGGCCGCATTCCAGCTATTACAAGACATGTCACCTTACGTCAAGTTCGGCCATTTCACCGCCAACCAAGCCATCATCGAAGCCGTCACCCACGAACGACGCGTCCACATCGTGGACTACGACATCATGGAAGGCATCCAATGGGCTTCACTCATGCAAGCCTTCATCTCCCGAAAAGACGGACCCCCCACTCCCCACCTCCGTATCACCGCTCTCTCTCGCCCCGGAAGCGGCCGGAGATCCATCTCTACCGTCCAAGAAACCGGCCGTCGCCTAACCGCCTTTGCCGCTTCCATCGGCCAACCCTTTTCCTTCCATCAATGCAAGGTCTTGGATCAGGACGAAACTTTCAAACCCTCCGCCTTGAAATTAGTCCGAGGAGAAGCCATCATCATCAACTGCGCACTCCACCTCCCCCATTCCACCCACCGTCCGCCCACATCCGTCGCCTCCTTTCTATCCGGATCCAAGGCCCTAAACCCGAAACTAGTGACCCTTGTGGAGGAAGAAGGACCCAGGGTCGAAGGAGGGTTCGTGGGCCGGTTCATGGACACATTGCACCATTACTCGGCTCTCTACGACTCGTTGGAAGCCGGGTTTCCGATGCAAGGCCGGGCTCGGGCGTTGGTGGAGCGGGTCTTTTTGGGTCCGCGGATTCTGGGGTCGTTGGGTCGGATTTATCGGGAAGACGGTCATCACGGGCAATGGTGTTCATGGCTTTCGAAGGCAAACTTCCAGCCGATGAACATAAGCTTTGCAAACCATTGTCAAGCGAAACTATTGCTTGGGCTGTTTCATGATGGATATAGGGTGGAGGAATGTGGAAGTAATAAGCTTGTTCTTGGGTGGAAATCTCGTCGCTTGCTTTCTGCATCCATTTGGGCATCATCTTCTTCCCATTCTGATTGATTAATTTTCACCGTATTTTGGTTAATTTCAACATTAATTCACCTTCCATTAAGTTACTACCGTTCGAGATAAATCATGATGGATCAAAATATATAAAACTATTAAAGCATCTTTGAATGGAGGTTGTTTAATTAGGGACACATCACTCTAGTTTTTACTAAAGTAAAAAAAAATGCTTGTTTTATGTGACCCATATATTGTTGTTTCATATACCAAGTTTAACATAAGTGTGGGATTTGGTTTGTAGGGATTAAAGGTAATACATCGGATTTATTTAAATTAGTAGAAAAAATTGTTATTTCATACCAATTTTAACAAAACAAATGTTTTAAAATATTGTTAAATACAAATTGTATAAACTCCCTTCAAATTCTAGTTACCATCTTGGGATTTCAAAATTCTGTATTTAAAGAATTTCAAATTCAGATAATCTTACAAACCACACACAGAATTAAAACGAATTTGAATCCAAATCCATCAAACCCATTTCATTTCTACAAAACTAAATTAACGAACTATAAGTTTCTTGTACAAGATCTCAAAGTGATTTGAATTTCTTATAAGAACTCTTCTTTATAATGTTGGTTCTTGTAAAAAGTTATCACATTGTTTGGTAAGCACAAACTAGCTTATAAGGTAGCTTATTTTTTGTATACATATTTGGATGGACAAAAAATAGCTTATAAGCTAGCTTTTTGATAACTACTTGAAGGTAGCTTTTAGGAGCCTTTTCCAATTATACCTCCATATTTTTTAATTACTATATCTTAATATACCCTTTTGTTCATTTTACATACGCATAAGTTAGTTTTTGCCAAACATAACTTGTTCATAAGTTATCTTTATCAGCCACTAGCTAGCTTATAAATCCACAGCTAGCTTATTAGCTAGTTTACCAAACATAGCTTATATTTTTACCCACCTAAGAAACTTAATTACATTATAGAAACTCTTAAAAATGGTATTATAAAAAGAGGGTTTAACGTGCTAATGATGTCAAAGGGTGTTATAATGAGTAGTTATAAAACTAAGCACGGCTATGATTGCTACTTAATTGGGTTTTTTATTGGGATAATGAAGTCGTTTTCTCCAATACAATATTCCATAGATGCCTTTTGTTAGTTGTTGCTAATAATTTTGTGACCAAGTGATGCTGACTCATGAATTAAATATCCCTAACCTAAGGGCAAAATGGTCAAATCAACTTCATACGCAATCAAGGACAATTTGTATTTGTTGCTTTATTATTAAAATCTAATGGTTGTTCTTCCAATGCTATAATTGATTGTTTAATCTAATATTATATTATATTATATAAAATTTGTAATATGGTTAAAAAAAATTAACAAGTATAAAAAAGTAATTATCATATGTATAAGTTTGAAGCTCACAACCTCTTGGGATTTTGACGCCTATACCCATATGCTCACCCACCTTTAACCTCCTACCCATTTACTCTCATTCTTTGCACCCCATACCCCCAAAAGTCCGTTAAATGGGCAGTTAAAACGGACCTAGCAAAAGACGACAAACTGATAAACACTTTTTGACCAAAGTCAGTTTGACTTGGTCCGTTAAAGGGCCGTTAAAACGGACCAAGGTCCATTAAAGGGTCGTTAAAACGGACAAAGGTCCGTTAAGGTCCACTTTAACGCCACCCGGTCAAAGTCCACTTTAAGGTCTACTTTAACTCCCTAAGCTAAGTCCGTTAAGGTCCGTTTTAACGGACTTGACGCTAAATGACAAAAAAATTTTGGTTTTTACCAGGTCCACTTTAACTCCCTTAGTGAGGTCCGTTAAAATAGACCTATAACGGACCTGCTAGTGACTGTTCATCATGAGCCCGTGAATTTAATGACCCATCCACCCAACCACCCGTGAGTTAAAGCCTAGTGATTCCTATCACCTTGGTACGTTACTGCCACCATAAATAGGAGACGTTGGGGACCATTGAACCCCCGCACTTATCTTCTTCTACTTTGTAATCACGTGTTGGAATCCCGAAGATTGTTCACGTGCCAAAAACCCGAAGAACGTATACTCTACACGTGCTACCAAGATGAGTTTCAAATGATGACGTAAGTTGTTAGTTTTACCGCCTTTTAATTTACGCAACGTTTTACCTATTTTTGTTTAAACACGCTACAACCACCACCACGCCGCCACCACCACAACCATGGCTAATGCCGAATAGATTAGGGTTTAACTCCCTACCACCACCGCGGCTGCACCATGATTACCTCTACGCCACCACTATGACCACCACCACTGCAGAAACACACCGCCACCACCCCACGACAGAAAACACGTTGAGATTCAGTTTAACGGCCCTTGGGGCGTTTTAACGGACCTAGGGACGTTTTAACGGACATAGGGACGTTTTAACGGACCTAGGGGCGGTTTAGGGGTTAAAA
>LUCG01227629.1:0-19849 GCA_001633085.1 Carthamus tinctorius
TATTACAAAGTTTACAAGTACAATACAACTTGGATACAACTTACAATATTGACCCTAACAAAACCTCGCTTTTCTCACGTCGTCGTTCCTCTTGCGAGTCACGTGTTTGCCGACTCACGTCATTGCATCTCATCTGCTACGTCTGTCGGTATGTTCGATTTCTCTATTTTTGCGTTTGTTTTGGATGGTTTCTTCGATTTCTCATTGAGGGCTAACCCCAAATCTTCATTTTTGTGCTATTTTGTTTCTTTATCACTATTTCTACTCCTTGTAATTTGTTTTCCTGTGTACTTGAGTAATTCATCTGGTATTATTTTTGTTAGTTTGTGCTCTTCACTTGCTTTGGATCATATATATGTGATGCCATCCATCTTTAAATCACAAGTCATAAGTAACACATTTGAATCAGTTTTTCTTATCTGATTATATGACCACAATGTGATTTATGAACCCATTTTGTTCATTATTTTATCTCGGCCGATGCTAATCAGTTGATTACGTCGATCCAATTGATTAGGCGTTTGATGAACACCAGGTGTTTGATGAAATGGCTTAACTGACAACAAGTTTAATCATGATCCTCCAACTTGACAGTAAATCGGTTTTGTTCTTAGATGCCATAATTTCTACTTTCAACTGGTCTTTTGTAGTACATAAATAGAGATAAATTGTAGGTTTTGCGATACATTAATGGAGGTTCGGCTAATCAAATAAAAGTTGTTAAGTAGATGTAATTTGTATGCATCATTTATTTGTTGTATGTATATAGCCATCTGAGAATAGTGTTTGGTAGGGTGCATGTTGTAATATTGTTTGCTCGATTCAATCAAGATGATGTGTTTATTTTAATGCGAGATATTCCGTATATTTCAATATAAATGTCTTAATTAATATACATTATTTTGCAAGATCTGTAATTTATATTTGCGTAGTTTTATATATGCAAGATAGTTTATTAGATCAAAACATTTATCAAGCACTCCGATTTCATTTATGATTATACTGTATAGAAGGTTAAAATGGTAATTTTAAATCATTCATACTCTTCATTCAGAGTATTTACCAAACAATCAATTGTAATTATGCACTAAATTATACAGAGACTCTTAATCATTCTGATCACCTAATCATACTGCACCAAAGCATTCAGATTCTGCCGAACAGTCCCTTAATCAGTTTCATGTCATTCGGTAAGCATAAACTAGATTGTTATATAACTTTTTTATATATAGACATCAAGAATTTGTTAAAAATAATCAGCAAAAATTACAACTAAAACGGAGTCCGTCACGAGGTGCAACAACCCCAAAACAAAAAGAACGGAACAAAAACAACTGACCTAAACAAAAATACTGGAAGGAAACAAACAACCAACCAAAAGAAAAACGACCAAAATAGCGAGGAAATCATATGGAGGTCTGGTAAGGAGTGACAGTCCAACAGTCCCAAGGTATTAAATCTTTTCTCTATCTTCTCAAAATCCATTTGTATAATTGAACCCGTATGTTGGCAAACAAAGCCTCTGGGAATAACAACTTTTTAAAAAACAAGTTTCGATGTCCTAAAATCAAGTAAGACGTTGCCCAAATAGTTGCTTGCCATATCCTTTTCAGTGGGTCTGAAAATGAAGTTCCCCCTTGTTGCTCAACGAAAACAGAGTAGAAGAAACAGAAACCAAATAACCCGGTTTCACAGTCGTATCAATTGAAACAAGTAACGACAATAACCAAACAATCAAAGTAAATAACGAGTACTGAGAATAAACAAGAGATTTACGCAGTTCAACATAAATGCCTAATCCACACCCGAAGAGGGAGCCTTTTTGTACTAGGTAAGAATCGACCTCCTTCACCAAATTTAAGATTTGTGTGTTCTTCCTATTTTCTCACACTCTATTTTCTCCTTCTCTCTTTCCTACCACCGAAGAACGTACTAACTTATATAAAAGAAAAGGCCATAAAGTCATGGACCAAGTGTTAGGCCTTTTAACCATATTCTATCGATTAAAAAATAATAACACAAATTTCAAATAATATCAACACCAATTTTGACAACCAACAACAAATCACACATCTCTTGATGTGTAAAAGTTAGCCAGTTATACCATTTGATTATGGTTGCCTACTTACCTTCACCTGAATCAAGGCATCATAGTTCATTTCAATTGGCTCACATCACTTGGTCATGATTGCCTATGTACCCTCACTTGGGATTTTGTAATGAGAAAATTGCACTAAAATAAAACCAACTTTCATTTGATTTCTATTTTGGGGAATCAACTTATAATTTTATCATTTTAGGGTTTGCATCAAACTTTGTATTTATTTAAGGGTCCGGTTTAATTTTTTAACCTACTAAGGATGACATCACCCAAGGTTTATGCCAACTAAGATTCCACATCATTACAATTATAAATCCACATCATATTTTAAAAATCCATGTCATATTTTAAAATAAAAAATAAATATACCATATCTCATTTTCTTATTCCAATATATGGTTCCCCAAAATAGGAATGAGGTGAAAGTTAAGGGGTGTTTGGGATTGCTTATTAAAACTGCTTATTTGCTTATTGCGGGTTGAAACAACAAATAAGCAATTTTGATTGTTTGGATAAAATGCTTATCATGGCACCAACCAACAAATAAGCAGTTTTTAAAAAGGTTAAAAGGTTTTAACTTTTCCAACCAGCTATAAACAAATAAGCAGATAAACATAAGTTATTTTAAATAAGCAATCCCAAACAACCCCTTAGTTTTATTTTAATGCATTTTTTCCTTATGTAATTAAGTAGTTTGATTTTTATCATGTCATTGATTTTGGTAAATCAATTGAGAACTAGATTTGTACTGAAAACTTCATTAAGAACCGAATAAACTAATTATTTGTTTATGTAGACGTTGACCAACACTTTAACCGATCACAAGATGCTAAGGCCTTGCTAGACATTCCACAACCAGTCTCTTCTCAAAAAACCAGCTAGTTCTAACGACGCCCTTTTAAGTGAAACATTGAAAAAGATTGATCTTTTAAGACTACAATTAAACTAAAGATATTTATCTTGTAATTAAGTAGTTTGATTTTTTATCTTGTCATTGGTTTTGGTAAATCAATTTTGAGAACTATATTTGTATCCAAGTTCGAATCCGGGGGTGAGCAACAGGGGCCACTGAGTATTAATCCCATGGAAGCATGCTTTAGCTCTCGGTAAAAATTACCAAGGATGTAGCCTGGGCAAACCCAGGTGAACCTTATAAAAAAAACTATATTTGTACTGAAAACTTCATTAAGAACTGAATAAACTAATTATTTGTTTACGTATACGTTGACCAACACTTCGGTCACAGGATGCTAAGGCCTTGCTAGACATTCCACAACCAGTCTCTTCTCAAAGACTAGCTAGTTCTAACGACGCCCTTTTAAGTGAAACATTGAAAAAGATTGAACTTTTAAGACTACAATTAAACTAAAGATATATCAACTTATGCTTCAAATGTTCTTAGTTTATATAACATGTTTTTCTAAAACCACCAAAAAATCGAAGTCCAAAAACATAATATGTCATCTTTTTACGAAACTTGCGTATTAAAGTATATAACGATAACATGTGAGTGATAAACAAGCAAGTAAAACATGAGTTTTAGAATGAAAACAACACTCTACAGTATTATGATATGAGCAGAGGAGTTTGTGCATGAAAAATATTATGATCATGATGATGATTAGGATGATGATGATGATGATGATTACACAAATTACATAGAATAACTGTTGCCTGCTACTTCAATGGTGCCCTTTCTTAAAACCTGAGAAAAATCCACCAATCGATTTCTCCTTTTGCCCTTCTCCCCCATTTCCAACCTATTATTCACACCATTACATTACAGTTACATTCATTATTCATGTTTTAACTTGGATGATGGAAAGAGTGCAAGGGCGGGCATACCTCTTTTGCTAATTGCTTTAGCTTGTCTAGAATTTCGGTGAAGTCGGGTCTTGATGCTGGGTTTTGTTGCCAGCAACTATCGAGCAACTCTGTGAGCTTTGGATGAGTCTGCTTAGGAATTGTAGGCCGTAAACCCTGTAAACCCATCACTTGTTATGCTTTAATACTCCCAAATATAGACCAATATTGATTACTTTTCCACTTTGAGAAACTTTTCAATTAACAACGCTTCTTTCTATAAGTTCTGCAAAAAAGATTTACTATCCAAGGACTATATTGGTCTCATGGTCATCATGGGGGAGACAAATCGCGTGTCACATGTGCATGTGGGTGGTGAGGTCGAACCCCAAACCTCCCACTTTATCTGCAAGGATACCTACCTCCATACCCAATATACTTATCAATCCACAACACTCCCCTCCCTTCTACTCTCTCCATTCCACAATAAATGTGCACAATGAAAAAGGCATACAGTCTAAGAAACGTATAATTGTTAAGACTTTTTAATTAACAAAATGACAACTTTACCCTTGATAATATCGTGAGTAATTAAGTCCATCTCCTAATTAGGTGTAGAATTGGAAAGTAAGTACGCGCTTACGAAAATGGACACTGATTAAATATAAAAGCGGACAAATCAATTACTAAATGGTCTTTTAGATATTTAAGCAACAATATGTAGTTTCAGATAAGGAAAGGGAGATTACCTGTTGTACAACACCAACTGCTGCTTGTAATGGGGTTAAGTATGAGTAAGGAACCTGTAAGAACATTTACAACATAAGGAAAAAAAAAACATAAGAAAATCCTGCACGCATGATTAAAATGTGACTTACTTCGCCTGTTAAAAGCTCCCATAGGACTATCCCAAAACTGAAAACATCAGCTTTATGATCATATGGTTTGTGCTCGATAACCTTCAATTCCATAACAACTGTTACTAAGACAAGCCCACGAATGCAAGGAGAAAATGTAAGAAAGGATAAAAGATGCAGATAAAGGGCTTCTTATGATTATCAAACGATTGAGCATAAAAAAATTATTGAACACCACCACATGGCTTTATTACTCGTCACAGTTACAATTTTGTAGCAGTCAGATTGGGTTTATTACTCATCATGGAACAGTCACTCTACCCTTTGGGGTGGATTATTTAGCTAAATGACCTCTTGACAAGTGCTTTAAGTCCATCACCTTCTGACATGTTTCTAGGCATTCTTGTGTATGGAAGTGGAATTTTTCTGTTAAGTAGTAACATTCTCAAACTTGTAAGAAGGTCATTGATTTAAAAGAACTTGTTACAAGGCCATTTGACCAAAGGACCCTTTAGGGACAAAGGACAGGTCTGCGTACATTGCATCCCCCAGACCCACTCTTGATTGGTTTGGTTTACTTGTCACAATTACAATATTGTTACAGTCAGAATGGCTAACAGGTTTTTTTCCTAGAGAATGAAAAAGATGAAGTCCGGCAGGCAAAAAAAAGAGTTTGCCAGTCACCTTACTTCACCATGAGTGGTGGCACAAGATAAATACATCAAGAATTCACCCAGTTGCTTCCAGTGAGGCTATTACTAATAAATAGAGTAGATTACAAAAACCATACCTGGGCTGTAAGCCAATCACCAAATTCAATGTTCCAGATGTAATTTATGCCAAGTGCAAATTATTATCAAATTTCGTCAACCTTGACAGAACTTATAGGTTAGTCATGTACATGTAGTTCTATTGTTATCATCTACATCTCCTTCATTCTTTTTCTTTAAATTTTATTGGTAAAACTATTTTAACGTTCCAAAAGTATACACATCAAATGTATGATTTTATCTGTATTTACTAAAAGACATAAATTTTCTAGATCAATAACTATTTTAACGTTCCAAAAGTATGCTACTAATTCTTCAGTTGTTTAGTTTGCTAGGACCATTAAATGAACCAATGGGAGAGGTTCAAGCTTTTCAAGGTTAAATGATGACGGAGATGAAGGCGACGGATTGTGGTTGGGATAGAGGTTTGCTTTTATCTTACTTCTTTATTAATCACAACAGTTTCACTCTATAACTCTTTCATGTACCATGGACATGAATGTGCAAATTGAGAACTGGGTGATCTCTGGAGATTGAGCAATTGGCCAATTGCACATGGTTTTTGTAATTTACTCTAACCACTAACATGATGCCAAAAAAAGGTACATAAGAGGGTCCTGAAAAGACAAAAGAAACACAGTGATACACTAATTGAACGTTCGGAGATACGTATACGGTGTGTGGAAATGGAAGCACAGTAGTACCTCGGGAGCCATCCAACGGTATGTTCCAGTTTCTGCAGTCATTACTCCAGACTGAGTTTGAACCCTGGCCACTCCAAAATCAGCAACCTTGACAACCTGTCCAATAATATTAAACTTCAAAGTGAGACGGAAATATGCAAACATAATTTGCCTGTAAAACCTCAAAAAATAAACCCCTCAATTTCAAGTGAAATGGCAAGTAAAACACAATGACGCTAGAGAAACTGGAGCCAACCAAATGTTTCTGATACATCTACTTTTCCACTACAGAAACTCATCTTTTTCATCTTCTATCATGACAACATAAATCCTTCAACACCNATATCCATACATTACTTGATCATACAAATGCACAAATCACCTAAATATAACACAATCTAAAAGTTAGTAATGGAATAAAGTATGGCGTATCGTATCTATGAAGTGTTCCTGAAACGTAGCATGATATCATAAGGTTTGCACCCATCACCCACAAAAAGCATGAACAAGAAAAAGAACTTCACCTAAACTGTACACAATCTAACAAGATAGTGAAGGAATGAAAACTGGGTATCTTTGAAGTGCTAGTGTTCCTCAAATTCAGCATGACATTGGACGTTTCACGCCCATTACCAAAAAGAATATAAAAGAGAAAATATATAGACTGGCATACCAATGCATACAGAAAGGGCATAGATAATGATGCATAATAATTGAGAAAACATGGACTTTAGGTAACGCTTACTTCATGTTCATCCATCAGAAGATTGGCAGTTTTCAAGTCCCTGTGGATAATATTATTTTGATGCAGATAGCTCATACCCTTGGATATATCAATCGCCATTTTCAATAACAAAGGAAGCTTAAAAGAACCATTCTGCTTGTGCAGAAAGTTATATATGCTTCCCCGTGCCATGAACTCTGATGAGAGAAAGAAACATCATCACTACAAAACCAATTCATTATATGAAGCTTCAAATCGTCATATACTTCATGACACCATTGGCAACACACTGCTTGACAAGCTTACATTATCATATATTATGGATAAGCCGTTTAATAGAAGACTTCCTCCCCCCCCCTTTTCTCTTGTCCACGGTAGTTTGATCATACAGAAAGTAGAGAAAGAACATAATACAACATTAACAATATGTGATTTTAAGACTTCACGGTGTTGCTAAGGCTTCAAGAATGCATAGCCAAAGCTGCCACTTTGACTGGTGGGAAGAAAGAGAAGAATGAGAAAGGAGCTCAACTAATTTGATCGTATACTTTTTTAAGGTTTCCACACATTCCTGAGTCCGCAGTCTGATGGTGCATTATGCAGAGCTGTTAAATGCATGATCAGAAATGGCATATTACTTGTGCTCAAAGAAAATAATTACATGTTACTGCATGTTACCTGCTACAAAGAAAAATCTATGAATTCACTGTAATATTGCCAAAATGCAAGTGCTCGATTCCCCTAGGCAATAGCCATATATACACACATGAATGAACAGTAGTCTCCCTTGGGAGTACCCCCTCTAGCTATATTCTTTGAATTTTTGATAAAAAGATTAGCATATCTATCGGTGCACATTGTTCTACAAAACCAGGGACAAAACCAAATATAGTTCAAATATGTAAATATAAATATAGTTGACTGATGAGTTACAAACTAGCCTCCGACTAAAGTACTAATAAAATGAAATAGCTTTTAAAATTAATTATGTTACCAGTTACTATGCAGAGTTTCGTAGGCTCTGTACATGCTCCAATGAATTGAACCACATTCTTGTGTCTAATCTTCCTGCCAAGGGAGGGAAAATAAGGGAAAACATAACCAAATGTCAAAGAACTAGAAAATGATAAGGAATAATAAATGAATCCTCCATCTGCTACCACACATCTCCAAATACTTGCAACTAATTGACTAGTAAATATATTACTGATTTAGCAATGGTAATGCAATTAAAAGGACCAAATGACTGATTCATAGATGAATAGCTGGCATGTCTAAGACAAGTGTCCAGCAAACTCAACATGAAAACTGAAGAAATTATGTGGAAGATTTATCGTGACTGAAGGAGGCAATTGAGAGCGTACAAAAATTGTTTCTACATAACAGAACTATAGGAGAACCAATCTGACGAACACATTTTGCTGTAAATAAAATAAATTATCAAAATTCTGACCAGACATAAGTTTGGCTGTTAAAAAGTGGTTCTACAATTTCATAGAGCTTATTCCAGGGCACTAAACTTGCCAGTCATGAGACAAAGAAGTGTGCAGCAACATACAGAAACTTTGTTCAAATGAACTTGTAGAATAAGTGCAATAATGCTACAGAAAGTTATCAACAGCTTAGAACCATAAGCTACTGGAGAGGTGTTGCCAACAATGTATGCTGCAGTTGACAGCATCAATGAGTGATGTTTGAAAATGATACAGATCTGATAAGCAAGATTGGTACCTAACTACTTGGTTGCCCAAAAGGAAAGCTGGAGCAACACAAATTCAAATAATCTCACCATTAAATAGAATAAATAATTAGCAAGTTATGGTGTAGATGGAGGGTAAACAAAAACCACAAGCACAAACTTGGAAGTTAGAAAGCCAAATTGAAATAAATGCAAACCTCATAATAAAAACTTCTTGAGAGAATTCTCGTAGCATGTCTGAATCAATTCGTTCTGGCTTGAGAACTTTAATAGCCACTTCCTGACTACAATATGTGCCTTTATATCTGAAAAAATAGAAATATCAGAGCCATGAAGACTTTGCACATTCTGAAGAACGTTAAGAGTTCAAACACTTACAGATCACCAAAGGTACCAGATGCAACTTTATTTTCGAATTTCAGCAAACTGGCATCAAGTTCCCATACATCAGTTCCATCAGTAGGTATTTTAACATGATCATTTAAAGGCACAGAGTTGCTTGGTATTGGAACAGGTTTACTTATAGCGGATGAGGAATGCTTTTCAAGATAAGGCTCCCCCTGCAGAGAAGTTGTAAATGATCACACTTACAGGCATCCCAGTCAAGCAAAACAAGAAGCAGCAATCTTTGTCCCAAACTACTTGGGGTACACTAAATGGGAACATGAAAAAAGTTATAGAGACAAAATCCCTCCAGGGACTCCTGAATATATATGGTATCCTTCCACACACAGTTATCAAAGGCAGACTTGGGTGGTACATTCCACTCATTCAGAGTGCTATTTGTTGCTTCACAGGTTTTGCCTACCCAATATCTTCAAATGCCGTTCACTTGGTACCAAAGGTCCTCTTATTCTAGGTGGTGCATCCAAAGGTCTACATTAGATACTACCAAACCATCTTCAGTCCTTGTTGTTTGAGCTTCTCCCCAATTGGCATCATGTCAACCTTCCCTTGTTGCATGCGCTTTTTCCCAACCAGCGTCATCTCAACCTTCCCCAGATCATAAAAGGCCATCTTAGCTCAAGGAAAGCTGTTTAATTAGAGGTTCCGTATATTAAGAGCATATGGCAAAGCAGTATATAAATTTCAAGACAACTTTTTCTTCTTTTAGATATGGTTCATGAACCAGTTATTAGAACAGGTTATCATAGTCCAGTATGTAGTCCATGCAAGTGCTTTGCTGCACCTTCCCTTTCATTGGAGACTAAGGCCCCAAGAAATTTGCTGTGGGCCTAACATCTATGCAGTCTCAATCCATGCACCCACCTGAACTAATGCACTTGGTGCATTTTAGTAATTATGCCATTGTTGTATATATAATAATTAGAACTATGGCAAACCCCTAATTATTTTGAGTTTTGACAGCCATGAAACGAAGGGACCGACAAAATATTGAATTCTACAAGGTGTAAAATGCACTTTAATCTTATAGACAAATCACAAACAATACTCCCTAAGTACGTCTATCTCTTAGGAATGACCAAATTCTAACAAGAAATGATTTATCAGTTCCCAGCACCTTCACATGTAATTATCTGTGATTGAGTGCAAAAGAACCAAACACCAACTTCTTGTAGCACCGGGAATAATACCATATGGAACCAAAGGGTCCTTAGCCCAGTGGTATCCTGGTTACAGGTAGAGTCCAGCCTCCCAGGAGATTGTTCAAACCCCACCAAAGGTGACCCTGTGCATTAGTATATGCTGTTTATAAATGTCATATACTTAATAATACCAGATGAAACTGCATATAAGTTGCAGGATTAAGATTGCAAAATACCAAGGGTCCAAAAGAAACTACCTTAGCCTTCATAATCTCCTGTGCTATTGCATTTCTGAGCTGTTCAGTTTCCTAGAAGTTGCCAAAACCAGTCAGTACGCAGTGATGACCATGACATAGGAAGCCAATCTCATACAAGAAGAAATTAGGACACAAACGGCATGGAGTTACTTACCCTCCTTTATTCTATTTATATGCTAGTTCAAATGTAAGTTTAACACCATTACTACAAACTACAAAGGTTATGTACTGTTAGAATGTAATTAGTGTATATTTAGTTGTTTAGGCCCGTGGGCCCTAGGGTTTCTCTTTTTTAGGGTTTCCTGTCTATATATAGCCATTGTATCATCTTGTTGTATCATTAAGCAATAACATAATTTCTGATTACATGTACAAAGTTGTATGAGTATTTTAATTAACAAACTGGAGCATGGAGGTTAAACATAGCAATGAAGCAGTATATTACCAAGAGATCCTGCAATCAACCCGCATAAACACAAAGCACAAACATGAATGCAGTTCCAAGTCTAATGAGTAACAACTGCTGATTAAAACTGCCTTTGAAATAATTTCTATTTATGAATGTAGTCCGCAAAAGTTTACCCAGATTTCTACAAATTTTTCGAAACTAATAACTCCTGCTTAAAGCTTGCCAAGTGTACACCAAACGTGTGACCTAGTACCACTAGAATTGCAACTGACCAAATCCCACTAGTTGTATACCGGGCACTATAATTTACTTTGAAGCCACCCCTATCTCCCTTGCATGGGACCAGAAATAATAGAGAAGAGGGCTATGGTGAGCATCTGCAACGAGAGACCTTCAACACAAGTAATACATGACAAATTACAACTTGTTAACTTCAACCATAGTCTAGGACCGACCTTTATCTTGACATAACAGCTTGGGTGTTCTGTTGTTTGTTCTTATTATAAATTGTTATTGCATACACTATAATTTGAATATATCCAAGAATACAAAGTGAGTATTGACCCTGCATGTTTTCCATTTTAGAATAATACCCATACATGCCATGACAACAAAAAGTCATTGCTTATATCAAATATTTTGTCTAAATGGAATTCAATCCAGTCATTTAGAGACAGCTAAGAGAAGTACCTCATGAGGCCATCCATCAACAACAAAGACATCCAAGGAGAAGCCATCAGCAGTGGAAAAAGCATGTGCTTCTTGAATGTTCAATCCAGCCTCGGAAAGCAAGGAAGTCAACTGCAGAATTGATAATAAGTAGCTTGATCTAAATTTCGCATAATGGTACAAATCTCACGTCAGGAAAACTAAGCCAGCCTTTCTATAGAAGTAATTGTGCAATTAACTAGCTTCACATCCTTCAAATGAAGCTGAAATCAATCGACTTATGACGTCCAAGCACATATAAAAAGTTTTGTACAGAAAATAAAACATAAAGCTAACTTTTCGGTGATTGCAAGAGAAGCATCAACTTAGGAACAACAAAAAGGGTTTCTGCCAACTTCCCTATGGACCACAAATAACTAACCTAGAATAAGCTATCACAGTAGTGAAATGCCTTCCTCAAGGCAAAAGAAAAAGAAGGCAAAAAGGTGATGGTCTCTTTTCACAAGGCTTCGAGTAGTTTACCTTGATAGAGAACAATATATTGCTATATACATGTGAAATGAACACTGCAAAAACTGAATCATACATACAAGTCAAAAAGGGCACATATAGACAAGCCTCAAAATCAAACCATCGGCCCTTTTCAGAGATACAATGGGCCTACTATTGGAACTGATGTAGAGGTAAAGGTTGAGAATAAAAGCAAAGAAAAGATGGCTTCATATATGTTGGGACCCATCATGTGGTAGTTTAGGGTTATAGTGGGTACTGAGGGGGTTGAAAAGCATCCCCGCACAAGCGTGCTATCTCTGAGCCAGTGCAATTTAGGGAGTAATGCGAGTAGGTGCACTTTGCATGGAGCATCGAAGCCCCAAGCTTGAGCTTTCTTTTTAATGACCAGTGCAACAGCTTTTGAGTAGCTAAATTTATCAGGTAACTGATTTAGTCTAAAATAGATGGTTGCAGCAGCTTTTGAGTAACTAAACTACACAGTTATCAGGAAATCAGACATATCCTTATCTTATCAGTTTTTGCATATAAATATAGCATTACCCTATCACTCAAAAGACGCTAAGAAAAAAAGACAAGAAAAGGCTCTGTTTTCTCCTCTCTACTGCTACGGTTCTATTCTAGCTGCTACTTCTACAAGTTCTCAGCTGCTGTGTTTGCTTCAGCTTTCTGCATCTACTTTGCAATTCATGAGTGCCACTGCTAGTGGTAATCAACCATGTAAACTGCATCAAATCCTAGGAATATACAGCTTGAGACTCGCAATTAAAGTGATGGGATAAAAACCTTAAACATTTAAGAACATAGCTCCAATGCGTGTGGTTTGCTTCGTGATAAAAATAAGTATTTACATTGTGTATGGTATTTAATTGTTGTCCATGATGTTAGAGTTTTGCTTCTACAACCTTCTTCCGACTATGTTGATAGCATAGATCATCTTACATGTGCGGTATAAATCTCGGTTTTAATTCAATTCAATGCAAACACAGCAACAGGCAACTCGTAGAAACAGAAGCAGAAAATAAAAATGTAGCAGCAGATAGAAAACAAACCGTTTTATGGTCGTCTTTTACTTAGTGTCTCTTGATGGTAGGACATTGTTGTATTTATATACATAACTAATCAGATAAGCCAATCCTAAAAATCCTTACCTGATCTCACCTCAAAAATCAGGCCATAACTCCCTGATTTTCCTCAAAACATGATTAATGGAAGACCGTGTCTTCAACCAACTCCTTTTAAATCAATTTGATGATTTGATTAATTCGATTTGGCTACATAATTTAATTACTCATAAACTACTGCAACCGATCACTAAATATAAGTTGGGGCTCAGGGCTCCTCAGCTACAATGCATCGTACGAAGTGCAAAGTACGCCTACTTGTACCACTTCGCAAAGCACCGGGCAGGCATGGTGTGTGCGTGTGGGGTGCTTTGTCCTCCCTCTCCCCCTAGTACCCCGACTATACTCCACATGATAAATTACCAAAGTTATGGGCCCCAACATATATGAAACCAGCTTTTGTTTGCTTCTCTACCTATGTGAGATGATTAATGAATAAGACCTTCCAACCTTCACCTCCACATAGGTTCCAATATCTACTATATGCATGCTAAAAGCAAAAATATAAACAAATGTCAAGGTCAAATGAGTATCAATGACCCGCAAAGAATTGTTGAGGTAGGGACAAACCCATCACCGGCAAATTGAATGCCCCATGCTTCATTGTAAGACCAGGGGCAGATTTGATAAAGATGCCAAAGTTTTGAAATTTGAGTACCCTTTTTGCACATAAATATGATGACAAGGCATAAGAATTGCTAAATCTAAAGTTTCTTTTAACCAGGTACCTCTCAGCATCCATTCACAGACTCCTCTACTTCACAGACATTTTTTCTCAGACGAGTAAGATGTTCTATTGATTTGTTTAACATAGTCGATATACCATAGAAGCGCTTCACTGCTGGTAGCAATCATTTACTAAAGAGAGAAATATCTCCAATTCTTACATGTATGGAACCACATGCCTCTAATAGTTCAATAATCTGTCTGTTTTTTAGCATACTTCCATTGTCTAATACGTTAAGCATGTACACTTTCACATCACTATCACAATAGAAACAGAGGAGGTTCAGTAAGATCCTTTTCTCCCAGCTCATGCAGTTTTGGACTTCAAAATGAACAGACAAGTATGCACCAAGCAGAAGGCGAAAAGGGGATTGTTTAATACCTGACTTAGGAGCTTTGGCCTGTCTATCGTAGAAAATGTGATCTCATGCATAGGCCTGCACTACCAAGATTCAGTAAGTACATTTAGTGAGACGCTATTTTATAATCACAACTTGAAAGACTCCTTAGAAGAATAGGTATAAAAAACTGACATTGAGTTGCAAAAATCGATGCCTTAAATCGTTTTATCAGAAGGATCATCTTGAATAAAAGAATACATATCAGCAAGAGGTAGGTGAAAACAATTTTCTAACAATTGGAAAGCCATGTGGAAGGGGATGTATTCAAGTCATAATTATAAGAACAAGGGCTTAAATTTTCACCATTCAGAACAATTTTCTAACAATTGGAAAGCCATGTGGAAGGGCATGTATGCAAGTCATAATTATGAGAACAATGGCTTAAATTTTCACCATTCAGTGTGTAAGGTAGTTAATCATACACATTTTTAATTATTTATAACTTGTTAACCATTTAGCAAGAAACTGCAGAAATCCACACATGCAAGTTTCGTAAGAGTATGCTATATTATGCAGTCATACATAATTTCCAAAATCAAATTACCTGTGGATCTAAAGCTGTTCAGTTAAAATTAAAAGCAGAACAATGAGCATGTTAAGTAAGAATATACGACAACAGAAAAAGATAAACAATAAATAAAATCTATCACAGTATCATGCACATGCTTATATGTGTGTACACCAGTTAAGTTCTAATGTCTGTGTTGGTAAATGTATATGGCACTATTTTGTTGCATTATAGTTTTAGTAATACTGTGAGCAATCCACCGATAACGTGTTACAAGATCTATTGTTTCTTGACTACTGGATGCAGCATTAGCAAGTTAGAAAGAGATTTACCTAGAAAAAACTGAAGTTGAAGTCACATCATTGTCAGCATGACTGTCATGTTGTCTATTGGCTTTTAGTGCAAGCGCTTCAAGATTTTGTGCAGAGCCAAAAGATGGGGGGTGCAATCTAAAGCGCGTATAAATCATTGGAGAGATGGATAATAGCACAATGAAGAAGAAAGTTAGAGAAAAAATTAGATAGAAATCAACAAATAGAAATAATTGATGCGTCTTTTCATATATCAAACAGCATTCGAACTCCCAACAAGTAATAAGAGTAAGAGACACAGAAATAAATACTTTAAGCATGCAAATATAAAGCTGAAAATAGCACACAATTGTTATTATGTTAATACCCGCTTCTGCTGCTGTAAGTAGAAGGACTTTGAGCATCTTCTCTCATTGAAAATTCCATGTTGTCCAAATCAGGTGTGTTCCCATCTGAGGCAGGATGGACCTATATAAGATATTCCTTGCATAAGACAGAAGTACCATCAAAAGATAATCAAGAAAGCAACTTGTGAATTCAAGAAATACCCAGATAATCCTTATGAGTTGCTTCAACATATTCATATCCAAAGGGAATCAACGAACACGTATTGTTTAATTTAATTCAACGTGGGGAATATTGCCAAGAATAGAACACAATGGAAGTTACAGAAGTACAGATTAATGATTCACAAAGACTGCCATGTGTGTACATATACATGTGCAGAAAAACAGTTTTCCTTTAAGCACATAAAAAAAGCAGACACATGATAATGTGTTCTGCGTCCAACTCTATCTGCCTGCTTAAGAGAGCATAATACCTCCCCTATATCTTTGGTTGACCAACATACTTGAATATGCAAAACTGGCTCCTCGACCTTTTATTATAGAATGTCATGTTATGAACATGCATTCCTGTTTTTAACATATAGACCATATGTGTTGATGTTTAGAAGAGAACCTTGATCACATTGGAATTAATATTGCTGGAAACAGCATGAGTTTTTCACAAGTAGATTGATTGTAAATTTTTCTAGCAAAAATTACGCGGTTCTCAATCGGCAGAAGATTGGGTACCCATTCATCAGTTACCACTTGAGAGCCGCTGACACTTGTGCATATTGCCCTGCTCCTGACTTATCTGTCACCATGCATGTCGTTATCACGGTTCCTTTTCTGCTCAGAACTGATCCTAGTGTCTCTTTGTGTGCTCTATCAACAACCCAGATTCTAATCTGATTTCCCACTAAAAATGAAAACATACAGGTTATCATGATCAGAAACTCAAAGAGGTGAGGTGAGACTTCAAAGCAGTTAAGTCGGTATCTTCAAGCAGGCTGGTGGAAGGTAACAACTTTAAACCTTATATGCCATGCATTTCAGTTCTAAAATCTAAACAAGGTCAGGTTTTATGCTCATGTGGAGTGTGGAAAAGATGATATCCATATACAGATTGATGGGGACTTCTGCTGAAATTATGTGATCCATAGAAGAAAAAAAGGAAGTGGCCTACAAGATCTTGGGACACTTGTTGAAAGCAATTAACATTCACCATTACTGACAAAGAGCTTGCTTAGATGGAGAGGAAACAGAAGAAGGAAGAATGAAAATCAGAACTATCTTTGAATTCACAGCCAAAAGAGAGAATTAACACAAATATAAGCCTCTATTCTACCATTCTTTCACACACAAGCAACATGTAATGTAACCCCTGTACTTTCTAATATCTATGTCATCTAATAACAAACTTTCTATGACCATAAAACAATTGACCCTTGGCAGCTCTGGCAAGCACTTCACAGCAGTCTTTGCTAGCACACTGGTCCACATCATGCATTGATTACATTCCATGACTTCAGCTCCCTTGAGCAAGTTGTACGAATTCACATTTCAAAGGCGCCAATACCCATATCAGGATTAGGCCCACCAACTTGGATAGAAAGTGATTATGCAAAAGAAACTCAAGTGCCTTGGTCGTTATGTCTTCTACTTGATCCCAAAATAAGCAAAAACTAAGCGAATTTATCATATGATTATCCTATATTGAACAAGATTGCAACCCGATACAGGGTGAAAGATCGTGTGAGAAGTTTAGTTAACATGATAACTGGATTTGAACCCTTGATCACTTTTAATCTCAAGCCAACCCATGAATCGTGCTTGATACAGGAATGTGCATAAGTTATTCTTTCAGCATCAAGTAGCATAAGTTTCTATCCAAGTTGGTGGGCCTAATCCTGATATGGGTATTGGCGCCTTTGAAATGTGCATTCGTACAACTTGCTCAGGGGCCAATTGTTTCTATCCACTTTTAATCTCAAGCCAACCCTTGATCACTACCAGAATAAGTGATCAAACTTATGCTACTTGATGCTGAAAGAATAAGCCCCATGCCAATTGTGAATTTAACATACTATATGAGATGAATCAACTATCAAGGAGGTATGTGAGGACTCTGCAATAACTAACTCAAGAATGACCAACAAAACGAGAGGTCTGGGCATGTGAATATGAATGTGAATGTGATTTTAATTAACATCTGGACATGTTATCATGATGTTAATTAACTACTATTAGACTGTTTGATTTTGTGGCATTCTGATAAAAGAAAGAGATAAACCCTACAAGATGAGGATTTGTTATTGTTCTAGTACAATGAAAGGAATTAGAAAACTTAGATGAATAAGAAAGAGATGGTGGTAATTATCATGGAATGCATATACAAAAAGGTAGTTAATATGTCAACTTTAACATAAAAGCAAGGAATGTAAATTCTAATCCTTGTACCTTCGATCATTTACATCAACTAATGGCAAACTTCCTAACTAATAAACAATTGCATAATGCCCCTCAGCAGCTCCTAAATGCACTTCACAACAATCTTGTTGTGTACCATGCTCATTCCACGTTGTACATTATGTACATATGTACGTGTTACTCGGCTCGGTGTTAGATTGTGCATCTTAAAAAGCAAGAGTGACAGCTAAGTTCAAACTCTTCAGATTACATAAGGTAACATGTTAGAGTTATACCATTCACAGATGATAAGGTAAGCTAACTAAAACGCTGGCCTTCTGTATTCATAATTAATAACAATACTTTTACCTCTCTTTTTCAAATCAAAATATTTTTCAGTCCCTTTGAAATTTTTAGGGAAATCCCCATAAGTGATGGTGAAGGGCAGCCCAAATTGCAACATATCTCTTCTCCTTTCTCCTCAATCCTTACCGACCACTTATCTCGATCTATGGTTTCCATTACATGAAACCATATTCACTAAAACCAAGAAATCAAAGAAAATCATCCTCTACTTTTTCAATAAAGCCTTTTGAAATCACTAAGATTAACCCTCTGGATCCAACTTCAATCAAAAAAAGGTCAAAATGGAATCAAACACATAACGGGAATGTTGCTATTTACAACCCTAACCAAACTGTCAAGTCTCCAGGAAAATTAATGGAGAAGTTTAAGAGAAGATAAACAATCCGATCAAGGTGATTCTCTTTCTCTCTATCTCTCTTCCTCTCCCTCTCTCATAAAAGAACATTAATTACTTAGAGATGTCTTTTCTCAAAACTCCAAGCAACTCAAGGCCAAACCATAACAAAAATCAACAAAATTTCAACACTAACTTGTGAAAGTCCCGAAGCCAAGATCCATTGAAAAAAAAAAAAACTTAATTGGTGATGCCAACCAATGTGATAAGCGGTTAGCTACTTCCTACTGACTTAATTCTCAAATAGAAACCTAAAAAAAATCCAATAGTTAACTTTTTAGTTCATTTTTACCTGCACTAAGCGGACTTCAAATGCAGGTCTGTTAGCAGGATCTTCTGCCATCCGCAAAACCCTCTTGTGCGTGATCACATCTTCAGCTCTCTCCACATTCACATCCAACGCATATCTATCCACAAAAGAAACATATTTTCAGAAATCAGTCACATCACATAAACTAAAATTAACACGTAAAGCATATCATCAAACACGTCCTATGTTACATTTTACAAACCTCTCTAGTCTCTTGATAGACGATAACTACAATTACAATCGAATTGGATGCAGAATTGATGAAGATTACCTCGGAGGAAGGCGATTGAAGTGAATCCACAGCTGGTCTTCAAAATCAGGGCTTTTGGTGTCTTCATGATTCATACCGTACAGCCGAGTAAGGACATCGTTGTAAACCTCGAGTTTCTGGCGTCGTTGGCGGCTCTTTTTGGGCGATTCGACGGCTCGGCTGCCACAGCTTTCATTGTCTTCCATGGCCATCGACGATCAAAGTGGAAGGAATTTTCCGGTGAAGGGTTTATAGTAAAGGAGTGTGTGTGTGTGTGTGTGTGTGAGAGAGAGAGAGAGAGAGAGAGGNGGCCCACCACCCCTGCTGACTCGGATTCCTCTGCCACCTGAGTTGTTTAATGCTTATCTCTCTATAATATATACATACATCATACCCTACCCCTTCACAATTCTTTAATATCTCTATACCCTTTTAAAATTGATGATATCACGCTTACTTTTCTTCGCATTTTTTTTTAATAAAAATACAGATTCAAAGCAATGCTTGTTAAGCATGTATAGGTATGGTAATTTACTCCGGTCCGGTGGGGAATCCGGTTCATCCGACTACCCGAGGAGTCGGGGAATTCCTGCAAAAACGAGATACCCGTTATATATATATATATATATAGAGAGAGAGAGAGGGAGAGAGAGGAAAGTTCAAATATGAACCACTTTTTGGTTGTGAACGTGAGG
>LUCG01227646.1:0-15363 GCA_001633085.1 Carthamus tinctorius
TTTTCTCTATATTTGTTCATTGTCTTGGGTTGTTGCGGAAATATTGAGGCCAATTTCCCAACATTTATAGTATGTCACTGTATATATTTTGAATCTACAATGAGGACACAAGTTTTATTTGGCAAAATTGGTTTGCAAGGATTTTCTTCCACCCTAGACTCGAGTTCGGATCTTGTTAGTGTCATTTTTTTTAGATTTTACCTTTTAATTTCACATTTATTATATTTCTAACAGTTTTGTAGTAAAAGACTCAACACAGGACCTAAAATATGAAAAACAATGTACTAACCAGCATATCAATGATGACTTTGTAAAAAATATTTTTATATCTATTTATTCTAGTCATATGGTGCCATCGCTTGAGAAAAATTTATTGGTCTCTTCTTGTATGGTCCATGTCTAGTTTGGTTTTGGTAACTATTGTGCATTTACCGCCTAATATATACTCCAACAATAATTTCCATGCACGGGGAGATATTTCAACATCAGTTTAGAAACAATTACGATTCATTAAGTTTAAAGGAGAATCAGTTTTGGCCGAAATCGTTATGGAAAATTTGAAACTATCTTTAAATTGATTATTTGACACTCATACAGACCAAAACCGAAATACAACTTAGACCATCCACAATGGTAGATGGTCTTGCCAATGGCAAGAGTCGCCATATCAGCTTTCACTATCTTACCAAAACCTTACCAATTCATACCAATTTAGCCACACTCATACCAATCTAAATAATTAATTAAAAAAAAAAGAAAGGAAGAGAGAGAGAGAGAGAGAGATAGAGAGAAAGGAGAGAGAGGGTGGGATGGGATGGGGTGGGTCGTCTAAGAAGCCGGCATGGCGTTGCCCTTTTTTTCCCATACCGAAGGACCCCAGTAGTGTTGTCGGGGTTGCCGATCGGTATCAGCTTCTTGTCGAAGCCCTTGCCAGACCACTACTGTGGTTGGTCTTGAGAAATACGAACTCTTACACAACCTCTCACACTTTTATTCAACTTTTACCTTTTCATATTTTCCAAATCTCCTCCAACATATATGTCTTTTTTTTTAGCATAAACATTTATTTCAAGACAAACCAATTAAAAAAACAATTAATCATTGAGTTAAATAACTTGTACCCTTTTCTTAACAACAATAAATGAGTTAAAAAAAGTGCACCCTCATTGAAAGATCTTGATGAATTTTGGTGGGTAATTAATCACTGAATTTAACAAAATAAATAAATAAATAAGATTAGAGAAAGGTAGTTAAATTAACTTAAAAGTTAAAAAGTAAACCAAACCCTACTACATCCAAACAAACCTCTAAACTCTCACCGCCTTTCTTCTTCCCTTCTTCTGTAAATCCATTGTTTTTTTTTTCTTTCCATCTCCTCTGTTTTCCACATGACATAAAGAAGCAAAAAACCCAAAAAAGACTAAAAACCCCCCACCATTTTTTGCCTCTTTTTTCTCTCTTGATTGATTGGATTTACAACAAAATTGAAGAGATGGATACAAACTCATGATGAATCTTGAAATTTCAGAGTTTGAAGGTGTTAAAGAGACCCACAAAAGTTAGAGATTTTGAGCTCATTTTTTTTGGGTTTTTATCTTTTTTTTTTTTGAGTTTTAATAAAGTTAAAAAAAAGAGAGAAAAGATGGTGGGGTCAGCAGGAGCAACAGATAGAAACAAAGAAGCAGTTGGAATGATGGCTCTCCATGAAGCTTTAAGAAGTGTCTGTATCAATTCAGACTGGACTTATTCTGTTTTCTGGACCATTCGTCCTCGCCCGTAATTTTCCTTTAAAATATATATCTTTGGATTTATATATATATTATGTTTTTCTTCATCTTTACTCAATTGGGTTTTCTTTTCCGCCATTTTTTTCAGGCGAGTTCGAGGTGGTGGTAATGGCTGCAAAGTTGGAGATGATATTGGTAGCTTGTGAGTTCAGCCACTGTAAAGCTTAACTTTCTTCAATGTTATTAAGCCACACAACTCATCCCATATGGATAGAATACGAAACTTGTTAGCTTATGTTGTATCCAAAAGTTGCGGGTCACCGATAATTTCTTCCATCGTGGTTTTAAATTGAATTCGAAGTTATCGGGTCGGTTTCTTTGGGATTTGGGGGTGTTAGAAATAGTAACAGAGTCCAGAGCCGATTTTTGTATCATTGGGATGGTGGGGTAAACCTTCTCGGCTATGATTAGTACTTGAGGGGGTGTTTTAAGACACGGTTGTAACAATTCGTCCGACATGATAAAAAAAAAATGAGATTTCTTACGAGCCTCAAGTTTGTGGGTTACGAGTAACTTTTACTATTTTACTGTGGACTTAAAGTTGAATCCGAAGTTATTGGGTCGCCTTGTTGTTTTGGGTTTTTGGGTGTTGTAAATGGTTTTAAGTTGAATTTGAAGTTACCGGGCCTGCCTTGTTGTTTTGGGCTTTTGGGTGTTGTAAATGGTTTTAAGCTGGATTCGAAGTTGCTAGATTAATTTGTTGCTTTTAGGCTCTTGGGTGTTAGTAAATGGTTTTAAGTCGAATTCAAAGTTACCGGATCAACTTGGTGGGGTCGCCTATTACAAGCCAAAAGTTTCTGGGCGATGGAGCATGGATAGCCTCGAGTTATGAGCCATCAATAACTTTCATCATGGTTTTAAGTTGAACTCGAAGTTATGGGGCCAACCTGCTTTGGGGTGTCACAATATATGTGATCTCTAATCAAATACTAATGCCAACGAACTTCCACTGTGGTTTTAAGTTTGAATTCAAAGTTATTGGGCCAGTATGTTGCTTTACGTGGGATGGATTTCTGATGAAATTATCATGACTTGTTGCAGGATGTTGATGTGGGAAGATGGGTTTTGCAGAGGAAAAATGGCTGATTGCATAGAAGACATGGATGGAGGTGAAGATCTTGTTAGAAAAGCATTCAGCAAAATGTCAATTCAGCTCTATAATTATGGAGAAGGGTGGGTACTTGGTAGGTGTTTATTTTATTTTTTAAAAATTTTGGATTAATAATCTCTAATTGAGCATTTGAGCTTAATGATTAAGCAACAGAGTGTCAAAACTAGCTTTTTAATTAGTTTTTTCTTTTTTATAAAATAAATAATCTGATCATAATTTTGATTTTTGTGGAGTTGCAGATTAATGGGGAAAGTTGCTTCTGATAAATGTCATAAATGGGTCTTCAAAGAACCTTCAGAATGTGAACAGAGCATCTCTAATTATTGGCAAAGCTCTTTTGATGCTGTATGTATGCTTCTAAAGAACACACACTTTCACCTTCAAACACACACTTAAACTTTTCATCTTCAATAATTGAAAAAAAAGTCAGGTTTTTTTTAGTTTCTAACTTTACTATTCATAATCATCTTCAATAATTAAACCTCATAATTTCTGATTCCATGCAGCTTCCAACAGAATGGAATGAACAATTTGATTCAGGAATTCAGGTGAACTTTTTTTCTTTATGGAAATTGACCAAAATAGCCAATATCATTAACCAAATTCACTTTTTAACCATTTTTTAAAGCTTCTTTCTAAAATAGCCAAATTTTTTGATTTTTGGGAAGAAAAAAAAATTCTTACCTTGAATTTTTTTTCTTCCAAATATCTGCATAAATTTTGGCTAAATGGGATTTCAATTTGAATTTGGTTGATCATATTAACCAAATTCACTTTTTAGCCAATTTTCGTAGCTTCCTCCTAAATTAGCCAAATTTTGTACATAAATTTGATTTCTCGTAAAAATTGAAGGGGGAAAAAATCATTAACTTGAATCCTTGCGAAAATTTGAATTTTTACATGGATTTTTTTCTCCAAATTTTTACGTAAGAATTCTAATTTCTGCTTCGGATTAACCAAATTCACTTTTTAGTCATTTTTCAATTTACAAAAATGTTGAATTTTTATGTGGATTTTTCCCCAATTTTTTGGGTAAGGGTTCAATTTTCTAAAAAAAAGCTTTGGCTAAAATAGATTCAATAGAAATAGTGGTTAAAAAGTGAGTTGGTGGTGATCAACTATATTGGTCAATTTGGCAACAGAAAATTTATCAAGATTTTGCAAAGATCCAATCTTTTTGATGATTTGATTAAACCCTCTTGATTTGTTGTTTCAATTCTCTAGACTATTGCTGTGATTCAAGCTGGCCATGGTCTCTTGCAACTTGGTTCATGCAAGATTGTAAGTTATCATATCAATCGTTCTTCGTAATCCGCTCGAAAACGGTGATCGAATCTTGATCTGATCATCGTTTCATTTTCGATGTTTAATTTAGGTACCGGAAGACCTTCATTTTGTGCTCAGAATGCGACACACTTTCGAATCCCTTGGCTACCAGTCTGGCTTTTATCTGTCCCAGTTATTTGCATCGACATCGTCCCCTTCTTCCACCGGGATTCCGTTGAAGCAACCAACGGCCGTCCCGGTCCACCACCCGCCTGCCGCCTTCAACTGGGCGGCAGCGGGATCGGCACCAAAGGCAATGCAATCGCCGAACTTCCAGAACCCGAGCAGGCTCGGGTTCGGGCCGAAAGACGAAACGCACATGTTTCTTCTTCCGCATTCCTCCGAGCCGCAACAAATGGTCGGAAACGTGATGGGTTCCGATCATCATGTTGAAAACGACATCAAATGGCCGAACGGGTTGAGTTTCTTTAACGCCCTCACGGGAAGAAGCGATGACGCGAAGATTTTGTTCGATGCGGAAGGGATTGACGGGAAGGCGGATCACCGGGATTCGAATCAGGATAAGCATAACCCCGAGGCGGGTTTGTACACCGATGTTATGGAAAACTTCTTGGAGTGATCGATCGTGGTCGTGATCGGGAGCTCGATGATCGAAATCTAATGGTTATATCATAAGTTTGTTAAGAATCTTGAAAACTACTCTTGGAAAGCTTTGTCTTTTATGGATGTCTAGCAATCTTTTTTGATCCTTTACATGTTTTTCTTTTCTTATTATATGCAAGAGTTAGCTTTCCGGTAAGAATGGTAGTTATCATGAAAAGGGTAAGAAGTGGTATCCATCGTTTGGATGAGGCATCAACTAAAAATACCCTTCTAAGCTAACTTGTGGTAATTTTGGGACTTAAATATGACATTTTCTAAGCTAATAATTAATGGGTTATTTTAGGACTTAATCCGGTATTTTCTAAGCAAATTCATGGGTTATTTGGGACTTGTTTCGATATCTTTTAAGCTAATTCGCTGGTTATTTTAGGACTTAATGTGCCATTTTTAAAGCTAATTCCTGAATTATTTTGGTACTTCACTTGGTATTTTATAAATCTTCATGGGTTATTTTAGGACTTAATTTGGTATTTTCTAAGCTAATTTCATGTGTTATTTTAAGACTTAATCTAGACCATTATTAGATCATCATTAATTGAAAGTGTCCAACGATTTAAATCCCTTGTAACACTTTCGATATTAACTCATATTTTCACACGATCTTTCTTCTAACTTTCGGTTCCATTCAATTAGTGAACTTTTTGGAAAAAAAAGATAGAATATCACCGGAAAATTTTTACACAAAAACATTGAAAATGGATCAAACTCAAAACTTATTTTTTGAAGGCTCCATAGCATGACACTCTTTGCATGTCGACACAATCCACCGGAAAAACCTCCGACAATACCCTTTTCTCCCGCCACATTTCTTCTTTTCCGGTGACCCTTTTCTCCTCCCGGAAGCCCGGCGGTTGAGCACCGGGACCGGCGCCATAAACTGCCATCTTTGAGCAGGAAGATTATAATTATTATTACAATAATGAACCGGGCTTCTGATTTCCCTCTGGGGAAACCCGCCGATTCTAAGAGCAGCAGCAGCGCCACTGGACGAGGACGCCTCACTGGTGCTCGTCCTAGCGCTGCTGTTGCTGGAACTGGAGCTCGTGCTGCTTCGGCTATTCGTGCTGTTGCTCCGTGAGGACATGAGTGAATCTTTACTAGTGACACTATTGGTCCGTGATAATGTACAACTTGTTAAGCCTTTGGGTTGAAGTGGGAACGTGTGGAGGAGGAATTTGCCGTTTGAAAAGAGGTGGTCGGCCAATTCGGACTCTAGTTCGATTTCCGGTGACATGGCCGGAAAAGTGAAGTTGTCGCCGGAGGAATTGGGTTTGTGCCGGCGGTGGTTGTACATGATGGTGGTGGTGGTGGTGGTGGTGGTTTATGGGTTTAGAATGTGGAGATTTGTGAACTATATATATCAAGTAAAAGTTAATGAAATGGTGGAAATGGGACCAATTGGGGTTTGTGGTTTCCCCTAAAGGGAAGGCCAATAGGGGCCATATGTTTTGCCACATTCATAACCTTCAACGTGCCCAAGTCCTTAGATTTTGTGATAAATTTTGATTTTTTATAAAGATCCAACAAATCATATTTTAAATAAGAAAAAAAGAGTTTTTGCTATTTTTTAATTATTTTTAAATGTCATTAGATTATTCTTTATGGAGCATTTAAGAAGAGTAAACTGTAATACTGTCGGTTTTGTGCATACTTCAAGTCACATGTTGTAAAAACGGGTTTGATGTTGTCCCAGTATCCAGTGTGAGAATCACTATCCGCCCTAGGGAGCCTAGTGTCTTTACTGAAGAACCGGACTTTGCTACCTTTTACCTTTTGTAACATCCGTGGCTAACCATACCAAATATTGTCGTTTTATTCACCTAGACTCACAATTTTAAAACGTGTCTGACAGATTAGGCATCCATTCCCTTAAAAACATCATTTGTTCTCTTTCCCAATTGTTGTGTCTCACAATCCACATTCCTCAGGGAGCCTAGTGTCGTCTTTGGCGCACCGATCCGGTTCACGACTCTGATACCATTTTTTACACCACCGACCAGTTATACCAAATATATCCCGCTTTATCCACTCATAATCTCTCGGTTTATGAATGCATATGATATATAGAGTATCTACTATCCTATCTTCTGTACGTCAACTTTTGTATCCTTCCTGCATTGACGCGGCATCTCACCTGATTTTTTTTTTCAATATACATGGAAGACAAATAGCTTATGTCTGCATTATGCAAGATCTAACAATTCCAAACCGTCTGATCGTGATAATTTTCCGAGAAAACCCAGTTTACCAAATCCGACGCGAACTACAAATTCATCAAATGGCTTTAAAAAACGAATGTTTGAACCTTTTTTAAACAATGTGTTTTTTGGGACCAAAAAGACTAAAAGGTGAACTTATGAAGGTTTTTAAGTTGGATTATTAATTGGTAAGTTATGAAATCGGATAGAATGTAAATGTGGCAAAGTACCTATGAAAGTATAAAGCAAAAGAAAATTAATATTAAAAAAATTATGTTTATGATTAATTCCACAAAAAGAAGAAAAAGGGATAGTCCAAAAGGATAATGCAACTTGGAAGGATGACCACATTTTAATGGGCTCTTTTGGGCTCCCACAAGACCAAGTAATGATGGGTTCAACTTAACTTTTACAACTTGTCATCAACATTCAACCATGATCCCATAGTATTTTTAATCAATAAAACAATTAAAAAATATCAAAGATGTCGATATTATAATACTTCATAAATATTTCTTGATCCATCTATTTAAAATAAAAATCAAAATTTCCTCGATATCGGTATGGAAATGTGCGATTTAAACTGAAAAACTCTAAGATTATTGATAACAAACGATATGATTTAAGCTTTTTGTTGTTTTTTAAAAGCATCATTTCTAATTACGGGATTGAACTCTTTATTTTATAAGATAGATTTAGAAACATAAATCTTTAAATATTACGATGATGGTGTAAATCATCACTCATAAAAGATGGCTTTTGATATAATTATTAGATCAATACGATCCATATGGGAATCTAAACCTTTTGGCTAGATGGGCAAGTGCCAATTTCCAAAAGTGAAGGGACAACTCAAACACCCTTTGTTTTCAGGTTTCTGTTTTATACAACATTTGGGACCATGATTCGAAGTGGATTGGTTTTTTTGAGGGTTTTATAAGAGTGTCCTAAGAATAAAAAAGTTCGACAAATATACCTTTGATGACATTCCTATTGTTGTCTATTATGGTCAAAGACAAAAAACAGAGAATGAATATCACGATATGATAAGAACTGTTAGTGAAGATACCCCTTTAAAAAACCAACTCGTAAAATGTAACCAATAATTGAAGGAAGGGCCATTTTTGAAGTTTCAACGGATACATATCCAATTATGGATATTATACTTTTGAAAATTCAAAGAATGTTTTATCATCTTCATCAACAATGCAAACCCTAAGAAGCTTCATATATCGATCTATAGAAACTAACAAACACAAAACTCTGTAGATTTGAGTAAACAAGGCTAGAAGATGGGGTTTTGCAAGGTTGCAAGCTCTATGTAAAATCAAAGGAACAAACCCATGAGTGGATCAAGTGAAGATGGTAGGCAAAGTTGAAGAGAAAATGATAGGCATTATAGTTTTTCACCACTAAAGACCATTGGCATTTTTATGACGACGGTATTGAAACAATTATTTCTTTTATGATCACTGTCACTCCCTTGTTTTTTTAGGTAATCATAGGTTTTTGGGATTGCTTCCGTGCATTAACTAATCTCTCCTACGACCACGAGTGACCTTAAGTCGTTGCAGACAAACTTCTACGATAGCTAAAGCTTTGACAATGTCCAAGTTCGACCTAAGAAAGATGAGATTTCCAAACCATACCCACGAGTCTTATACCAGTCTCACCACTTCTTATGGGGATGCACAAATCGCCCTAAAGACTACCGTATCAAATTATAACAAAATAATATTTAATTAAAACTATATCTGATTTGACATCATTATAGTATATGTAAATAATACATATTCGTTAAAAAACTAACGTAAAATATAAAAAATCTATTTAAACAAAAACCAAGCCGACACTAAAGATAGATTATCTCATCAATTTTAGGTTTGATTCGAGACTTCTACGACAATTATAGCCACAAATTATCTCAGGACTGATTTCTTACGATCATATTTATCGAGATCAGCCTCAACTAACATTTCATTAAAAAAAGGGATATTAACTCAATAAACATTTATACACACTCAAATTAGTATCCTAGCCATTTCTTGGTCACTTTCATTCCAACATCACTACTATAATATATTGGTTCATAATTTGCAGACCTAGCTAAAAACTGAATAATGATCCAGTGGATCTTCCCTTATTTGTTTTATCTGGGTCCACGATTACGGATCTAGGTCCGCAGTTTTTTTTTTAAATCGACCAGATACATTTTTTAGTGTTTTTAGTTAGGTCCGTAAATTAGGAACCTAAGTATTACAGATGCAGTCACACTTAATCGACACATTGATGAAACAATTATGTTAACCAATGATTAATATACAATGAAGGGTAGAATGGTCTTTTTGATATTCACACAGTTTATTCAACATAACAAACAAACAATAAGATATATCAATTCAGATAAACGGATTTACCTGGACAGACATCTTTATCCATACAAAAACCTAATACAAAACCAATCGAAAAGTCCCTTAGGCTAAAAAAAATAATAGAGAAAGAATGAGGCTAATTGCACCTAAAAAGTTACTAAATGTACCATTTTTTCATCGCACACATCACCATCATAAACTGTTTTTACATTTCTAACGACAGAAAGACCTGATTTTGCATAAAGTATGGTATATACAGCAATCCCTTATCAAGATAGCTAAAGAAAAACTCAATGAAAATTAAATATTTTAGTAAAAATATTCCTGTGGATACAAACAAATGATGGGATCCGACCTGCATTGGATACTTCCAGTGCACGGTAACATCTGGACTTCTTTGTGGTCGTGTCAACTGCACCGAAGTCGTCGTCTTCTTCGTCAATCGTCATACCTATCTTCTTCATCTCTCTCTCTCTCTCTCTCTCGATCCGATTAACATCACAACAACGATCAGCCATGGCAGGCCGAGAAATCCTCAATAAGATGAAGGTAATCTCATCTCCATTCTCCTTTTTTCTAACATTTCATTTTCACACATCATCAGTTAAAGCTTCTGCTAGTTTCAACTCATTGTAGTCTATGTTTTGGATGAGAATAATTAGGTTTCTAGTTCTGGATTCTGATTTCTGACGTTATGGCTTGATTTCTATGCCCTCCGTTACTGATTCCACTCAATTTTGACTCGTTTACCTTTGTTGTCAATGTTAATGATTCGCTAATTGAGAATTGTTAGGTTTCTAGTTATGGATTTTGATTTGTGACGTCATGACTTGATTGGATCTGAGAGTTTAAGAGTTTATGCTTCCGTGCATTTAGCAATTGTTGTTGTTTATTGCTAGTTAATTAAGATCATTGTTAATCTCATCTCCATTCTCCTTTTCAAACATTTCACACATCATCGGTTAAGCTTCTCTCTATGCTCTCCCTTACTGATATTCTTAGTTGCAACTCAATTTTGACATGTTAACTTTGTCCTCAATGGTAAGAATTTGATAATATATACTAATCGTTGTAGCCTCTGTTCGGTATGAGGATAATTAGGTTTCTAGTTCTGGATTCGGATTTGTGACGTTATGACTTGACTGGATCTGAGAATTTAAGAGTTTATGCTTACAGATAAGTGCATTTAGCAATTGTTGTTGTTTATTGTTAATTAAGATCATTGTTACTTAAGTGTGTGTGACATTTAGCACTTGATGAACAACAGCTTGTTCATGTTTGAGTAATCATGGAAATATTTTAGTTAATTGAGGCTAAAATAGCATATTTGTGTAGAAGTAGACGAATGTATAGATGAAGATGAACTAATTGCATCTGGATGAATCTTAATGTTACCTAATTGCTTCGATTTGGATCTATTTATGAGTATGTTTGATTAATCATGGAAAGATTTAGTTAATTAAGGTTAAAATAGCACATTTGAGCTATATAGTTAGACGAATTTGTAGCTGAAGAAGAAAAAATGCATCTGGATGAATCTTAATTGTTACTTAATTGCTTCAATTTGGATCTATTTATGAGAAGAATGATGATTGAATTTTATTCTATCTATTTATGAGAAGAATGATGATTGAGTTTTATTCTATATATTTATGAGTGGAAGGATGATTGTATTTGATTCTGTGTTACTTAGATCACATACATTATTTGAACAAGCTTCTGCTTCCGCCATAAAATTGGTGATTTCTTCAACAGGAAAAGGTTGGCCTATCATCATCTTCAGGTGATACTGGAAAAGGGAAGAGCAAAATGTCGAAACATGTTACACATGGGTATCATTTAGTTAAGGGAAAATCATATCATGATATGGAAGATTATGTGTTTGCACAGTTCAAGAATGTTGATGATAACGAACTTGGTTTGTTTGCTATATTTGACGGTCATTTGAGCCATGAAGTTCCCGATTATCTCCGTTCTCATTTGTTCGAAAACATTTTGAATGAGGCAAGTCCTTTATTTCACTCCATTATCAGTCATCCCTATACCCTACTTTCGAGTGGGATTTATCGGGTTCATTTGGTTTGGTTCGGTTTGTTAAACTGATATCATGATGTATTATTCTTAACTTGTCCATCTTCCTGCAATCAGCCTGATTTTTGGACCGAGCCTGGGTGTGCAATCAGAAGAGCTTATCGCATAACCGATAAAACTATTCTGGATAAAGCTGTCGATTTGGGTAGAGGAGGGTCGACTGCGGTTACGGCAATCCTAATAAATTGCAAAAAGCTTGTAGTCGCTAATGTTGGGGACTCACGGGCTGTGATATGCAATAAAGGCGTGGCTAAACAATTATCAATCGACCACGAGCCTAGCAAGGAGCGAAAGCTTATTGAGAACAGAGGAGGTTTCGTTTCCACCTTTCCAGGTATCCTAGAATCTATATTTGTCTAAAAACTAAGGACTTATAGGTTATCTTTGTCAAAGCTAGCTGTTAGATGATAAACTAGTTGTGTTTGGTAAAAACTAGATGACAATGTAAAAGTACCTAAAAGACATGTCGAAAAATTAATTTGAAAATAGAAGGGAAATAATTGGAAAGTGGACTAAATGCCCATGGAGCTTTAATAAGCTAACTTATGGTTAACCAAACATAGCTTTTCAAGAAGCTGAGATAAGTTAAAGCTGGTCTTATTAGTTATTAGTGTCAATAGTATATTTTTAGCAAGAGACATTAAAGGAGATATATTTAGGTATATAACCAAGGATCGTGTGAGAAGTTGAGTTAATGGTGAGAACTGTGAGGAGTGGATTTGAACTGTTGATCACTTTTAACCTCATCCCTTCCATAATTGCCCTTTAGAAGGGAATTGATCCAGTGCATCTCATCCTAATGTGCATCAATTTCTCATCCAATGGTTGATAATCACTTCTCACAATTCTTGCGTTAACCTCAACTTTTCACCTGGAATCCAAACCCTATAACCTCAAATGAGATTTAATCAAATCAATTACCCTCTGATGACTATGAACCCTAAATATACCGATAAAAAGGATGTTGCAAGTGGTGTCTGTTTCACTTCAGCCTGCTTGTTTTGCATCTCCATATCATATGTCATAACTCACAACCAGATTTCACAAGCTATTAGATGGCAGGTGATGTCCCACGAGTTGATGGGCGGTTGGCGGTAGCAAGAGCATTTGGGGATAAGAGCTTGAAGGAACATCTGAGTTCCGAACCAGATGTGTTCGTGGAAATGATACATGATGATACAGAATTCATAATCTTGGCAAGCGATGGCGTATGGAAGGTAGTCTTTCTTGCTTAAATTTCATGAAGTCCATTTTACAATATTGTCTGTTTGGTTGGATTTCCATCAAGTCCTGCCTGGATAAAGCTGTATGTGTGGATTAATTTGTTTGTATTGATTAAGAAGGTTTTTGTTTGGAAAGTTTTTTATAGATGGAAGGAATGTGTTCTTTTAATTGAGAGTGATAGGTTTGGAGGAAAATTGGCTTTCTGCATAAAGTCCCCCCCCCACCCCAAAGAAGCTTATTGAATAAGCAACTTTCTTATCATTAAGCCACTACCAAACAGTCATATATAACCGACCGGATAAGCAACGAGTCCCATTAAGCTTATTAAGCTGCTATCAAACAGGCCCTAATCTTGTGTTATTGGCAACGGTAGGTTTTATCGAATCAGGAGGCAGTAGATTGCATAAAGAACGTGAAGGATGCAAGGGCAGCTGCAAAACAGCTGACTGAAGAGGCACTAGCAAGGAAGAGCACTGATGACATTTCCTGCATTGTTGTAAGGTTTCAATAATCCCCAACTCTCTCTATTCAGCCATCTGAAATGTAACATGTAAGGCTGTTTGTTTGTTTCTATGTGTTTATTTTTCAGTTTAAGAGTTGTTTGTATCATGTTTATATTTAAAAAAGACTGCATTTTTAAGCACAATGCAATGTGGAGAAGGTGCTCAACTTGAACAAAAACATGCAAAATGTATCATTTCTTGTTTTCTTATATAATTTTCAAATTTGTAAAATGTAAAAAAAAATACAGTTGAAAACTTTGATGGGTGATTTCAGATTTGTGTGTTATGAGAAGTTGAGTTAACGGTGAGAAGCATGAGAAGTGGATCTGAACTGTTAATCTCTTTTAATCTTAAGCCCTCCCATTAATTGCGGCTCAGAAGGGAATTGATCTGGTGCACCTCATCTCGGTGAATCTCGGTGAATCTCGTCCTAGTGTGCTTCCATTTCTCAACCACTGGTTGATAACCACTTTAACTTCTCACCAGAACCCAACACGGGTCTGTTATTATTATTATAATATTAAAAATGTGTTTTAGGCTTGCGTCATTGGAGTTGGGTTTTCTTTATGTTCGATAGCCCGTCAGTTTTAGTGTTCTTTCCAAAAATGGTCGATATGGTTGGTTTTCGTCCCTCTTTACTCACAGACGTTAAGGTTAAATTCACGTGCCCCTTATATGAGGGCATTTTCGTCTTTTCTCCTTGTCCTTCTATCTTCTGTCGCCCAAGTATTGAATTGCATACTTTTCTAGTTCTTGTTATTAACTAAATGAAATTTATTGAATTTCTACTATAGTTCCAGCTTTCATTGACCTCTTTTGCAATGACCATGAATGAAAAAACCCATCCCAAACATATTCAATTTCTACTTTTTAAAATACTAAGAAAATATAGAGGGTGCGTTTGGTTGTAGAAAACCGTTTTCATTTTGTTTTCACAAAATGGATTTGAGTTTTCATTTTCAGTTTTCTATGAAAGTTTTAGAAAACACGTTTGGTTAAAATGGTGGAATTTGCATTTTCAATTTTAGAAAATTAGAACATTTAGAAAATTTTGGAAAATTATTAAAGTTGGTTTTCTTATATACATAGAAGTTAGAAAATAGAAAATTTTCATTCTGTTGGAGAGCTTTTGAAAATTGAAAGAACCAAACACATGTTTTCTAAGAGCTTGTAGTTTTTTTGTTGTCGTTTAAGGACTTTTTTTATAGTTTATTAACTAATTTGAAACAACTTATCAACTTTTTGGTCATTTTACATGTATAAGCAATTCCAAACACTTCTTAAAAAACAACGTATGAGCTTATTATGTTTTGATACTATCGTAAGCCAATTTAAATACTTTGAATAAAACTTTGTTGTTAGTACCCCATAAATTGATAAGTACTTTTATATATAAAAAAAAACATAAGTTGTTTAAATAAGCAATCCCAAACATCCCCTTTACAAGAGTGGTTGAAACTCGAACGACAACTCTCTTTGAATCACTCTACGTTAACATGCTTCGGTTTAAATAGGCATCATAATTTCTAACTCTTTCCGCATGCTTCGATTTAAATAGGCATCATAACTTCTAAATCGTTTCGCATGTGCCACTTTGTGTTTGACCCAAATTTGTAGCAGAAGGCCTTCGTTGTCAAGTTATAATTAGGGGTGGGCCCTTTCCTTTTTGCACTCGTCAATATCGTCAAGTTATAATTATGGACGAACCTATGAACGACTTAGCAGGTCTTGTATGGTTGTTCAATCGATTTTCAAAAGTAAATTCTCTTTTATGAAATATGCACACACTGAACTTTAAGGGGTGATCGATCTAGTATATTAAAAAAAAAATACGAGGGATACATTAACGCCTTTGAAATCACCACCACCACCAACAACAACAAAAAGAACTTAAAATGATGATATTTGGTTGAAAAGGTACGAAAATTTCTAGGTCGGTCATTGGTTATAATGTTCATAGTCCATCAAACGGGTGTTTTTCAACAATGGCCGATAAGTACTTTGCGACATTATCAAAAACGAAAAGTTGTTAAAAAGATGAACCAACTTTTATATATATATATGGAAAGGTTCATGCGAGAAACATAACTTTTTAAGAAAACGTGAGGAGCAATCTTAGCCACTCAT
>LUCG01227695.1:0-10329 GCA_001633085.1 Carthamus tinctorius
CCCTCCTCACGTTACCCCACCCCACCTCAATTCTCCACCCATTAGAGTCATACTACTCAACCATAGTTTCATTGTGTGTCGCCATGAGCTCACATAAACCTGTAGCCAGAACCTCTACCTTTCGCCATGGTCGGAGATCGAGTACCACCACCATCACCACCAACCATTTCCTTTCCTTTCCCTCAAAAAATTCAAGAACAAGAAATTTTATCTTTACCCCTCCTTTCCTTTTTTCCTTCAATTTCCTTCATAAAAGACTCGAGATCAAAAAATCATAGCAATGGTTTAAGGAAGAAGAACTAATCATTAATCAGGTGTTGTCTAAGAAACCCAAATTGGTGAAGATGGAAAGAAATAGTTCATATCAGCTCTTTTCTTCTTCAAATATTTTGTTGACTTACAATTTTCTTATAAATAAAAGATGTTGTCAGTGACGATTTCGATAATGAAAACCATCTTTTAAATTAATTTTGGAAAATCATATGGGATTTAAAACATGTCATAAAAAGAAGTTGCCTTGATTTAAAGTTATGTTTCCATGTCAATAGCTGCAAAACATATGGGATTAGTTTAATGTACATATACAAGCTAACCATGTGTGAAACAAAAAATTGCGTGTCGTTAGCAATGTCATCAAAACAGTATAGAGTTATATGTCACATCATTGTCGGTTATTCAAGTACGTGTGTCTTTAAAATTACACATCTGAGTTGCCAAAATGAAATGTTAGGAAGTAAATTATCCAAACTATGAATGTAACAACATTTTACTACTTTATGAGTAGCACACTCATTTGACTTATAATCTTTTACTGCCATATCAGCGTCGTATCAAATTTCTACTATGCTATCCTCAAACCTCATTAACCTTTCAAATCCCGTAGCACAATCTTTCATACCCTATACCCTTACCATTTATTATTATTATTATTATTATATATATATATATATATANGGCAGGTTGGACGGGTTCTCGAACCCTCTCTCTCGAACCTGCGAGCTGAAACCACGTGTGGTGTAGCACGAACCCGGCGAACCTGCCAAGCCCGTCCATGCTACTCATGGCATAAGTAATTATGGTAATTGGTCTATAACCACTTAAGTCTACAAGATCTGAATCTATCTGACACATACTAGAACCACACAAAGCTTTTCCTCAAAGGATAAGGCATTTATTAGAGTTGTACGTTAAACAACAATACTTTGTTAGAGTTGTACGTGTAAAAAACTAAACCTATTTATTTTTATTACGTGGAATGATTTATCTTTGTCAAAATGATCTAATAAAATGGCATCTTAGCCTTTTAAAGAACGATAAATAAAAAAAGCACTAAACATGAGTTTATAAAATAAAGTATGCTTATAGAATTAATGCCTAAATAAATGACAAAGGTACCGTTATAATTTAAGACAAATTAAAAAGATGCACAACAAAAAAAGACAACACAAAATCACATTATTAATGCATTTAGGTTGATGTAAAAGACAATTATATATTTAATTATTTGTATACAACAAGTGGTCAAATAATTATAAATCAATGTTCTTGAGAAAAGAGCATTGTTTCATTTAATACGGACGTTGGCCCTCATAATTCCCTGGGGGATCATAACTGCATATAACAAACCACCAACTGTTGCGACATTTAACCTTGGCACACCCGAGCTGAGTAGAATCGCGCCACACCACTTGCGTGTAGTGACGACACTCGTCACCGACACACGAATTCGATCCATACTCGTAGTATGGTTGCTCCCCGACCCACATGTTGACAGCATCTGTTGCAGTGAACTGGTCGCCGTAACCTTCAGCCAGGTTTTCCCCATAAGGGCCATCCGAGTGGCGCAGGTCACAATCATCAAGCCTATGGTATGCATACCCACGAGCATAGGCTACGAGAGTCATGTTCCATGTGAGGGGTTGCACTCCTACCTAGGCTCGAGCCTTGTTGTGAGGAACAAGGAAGTCTAAGCCTAGGTCTTTGTTGGGAGGTAAGAAGCCTGGGGCTAATGGGAGATGTGTGAAACATGAAAGCATAAAGAGAAAAATGGCTAGTGATTTGATCCTAATTAATTCCATTTTTATTGGTGCAAATGGAGCATAAGAGCAATGGCAATACTTGTTGGCATTGTTGCTATTTATATAGAATTGATATTTGGAGTCTTTTATTTTGTGTTCTTGCATTATATTATTTTAGTAGTTAGGACCCACTCTTATTCACAAAGGAAGCAATGAGCATCTCTTTTTGTTTCTTCTTCATGATATTTACTATTTATTACTCTTGTTCCTTTTTTCTTTTTCTCACATTTTTGCATAAGTTGGAAGTTTTCACGATACAATCGCTCTAATTTTTTGAACAAACATGTATACGTCTCACACTTTAAAATATTTTCGATTCGTTTGAATTGGTTTAATACACAATGTGACCGCCGGGGGGGACTCGCCTTGATAAAGGTCGGGAAGGACCCCCACCCAAATTTCGAAATTCTAAAACAATTTTGGCAAAAATTTATTTATTTTATTGATATGGCAGTAATTCCCCCTGTCATTTACAATGGTTCCCCCGATGGTCTAGTCCGTCAAAAAAAGAAAAAAAGCTACTCTATTGTTCATCTCTTGTATATAGTGTTACCATTAACTTTTGCAATCTTGAATATATTTGTTAAATATATCTCAGTTTCTTGTTCTGCTAGTTTTATATGTGTTCCAACAAATTCATCTCAAAGGAAATTATATAAATTAAGTAATAGTATTCTTTACTTCGATTAACTGACAATCGGTTAAAAAATGATCCGGAACCGGTTAAAACCGAACCGATTATTTTTTGAAACAAAAAAACGGGTTATTGTAAAAACCAATCGGGATAATAACCGGTTTTGGGGTAAATATACACATCCGGCAGAACCGGTTTGATTAGAAAAAAAAAACTGGATATCCAGTAAAAAAAGGGTTAAATATCCGCTAAAGAAACCGGTGGGCCAATGAGTTAAAAGCCGGTTAGAAAATTGGTTATAAAAACTCGGTTTTTTAAAATTTTGGTTTCGATTATTTTTTGGACGAATCGGACAATTGGTTATTTTATCTCTACCTTAGAACTTATTAATCTAAATTTTTGGATCCTGGGCCACCAAAATCTTTCATAGAGGGCAAATAATTGCCTCTTATCCCATGTTTCATGGCGTTGATTATTGCAACTTTGCTGCAATTTTAAAGGGAGGATTAAGAAATTCACATGCAGCAAAAGAGAAACCTGCAATAGCTAGTGGAATTTTGCAGTAGTAGCCTTCAAGTCAAACTATAACATACCCGTGAATGATGGTGACCCAATAGCTTTTGACTTTTACCCTTTGGTTTTTTATTACCTCCTACTTTTTTGTCCTACCCATCCTTCTACTCACTTGATCAAGTGACATGTGTAATCCATTAATTCTCTTTCCTCATATCATCCATTGATTTTAACACTTGTTTTGATCAAGTGAGTAAGAGGATCCATTGATTTTAACACTTGTTTTGATCAAGTGAGTAGGAGGATGGATAGAGGAAAAAGTAGGACATATGATTTCTCCAATGGAATCTGAAGGTAGTGAAATTGTCTGAAGGTAGTGAAATTGTCAATTCTATCGATCAAATTTCATTTAGTTTTTTGGTTTGCACATCAAATTCCATAAAATTCATAGATTTCGTTACTGCATAGCATATGTGATGATATTCAAATCCATACATACCCATTTTTCAAAAAAGACAAAACTAGCGTACCATATATAATATTACCATTAATTTTGTCATTATAATGTATTTATAATTTAAGAAGAAAGTATGAATATGTAATTTGGTCACATTATTTATATTCAAATTTCTTCTCATTCCAATTCCTGCCGATAAAAGACATGATCAAATGTCATTGAACTCTATTTTAATTAATAGATTCCAAAGTCCACCAAGTTCCTTTCTACAAACCAAACGCCCCTTTACTTCACCTAAAGAAATTTGTTAATTCCAACAAAATTCAATTCACTACGTTTTGCAAACAAAGCAAATCATAAGAATTAGAGTTAATAAAATATGTCATTCCAATTCTGTCGGAATTGATCATTTTTTACAATTGATTTGAACAGTTTAAATTCTTAAATTACATTATAAGAGCACCAGTTTAGGTCTGAAATACACATTCTGTTCTGTATACTATTGAGCTGACCACAATTGAGACAAGAATTTCCAATAAATATAAATTGAATATGCTTTAGGACATATAAAAATGGTGTATTTTGCATATAAGCTTGATTGGATGAATGAAATAACCTTTGTGTGTTGTTCAAGTTTAATGGCGTGATTTGAGGTGGAAAATCTGGCAGGACGACTGGTAACCCGCCTTGCCTGCAGCAGCTTCAAACTTCTTGCTTGCAGCTTTGTTCTCCTCTAGTTTGGTCTGAGCAAAAAACCGAACCCACCAGGAGGAGCTTCGCAGTTTAGCCTAACAAAAAGCAATAACATAATTAATTATCTTCTTTTTATCGGTTTATGGCTACAAATGTCTTAACAGTTGCTTTATAAATACATCTGGGAATGATCATCTTATCGCTACATGCCTCCAATGCCAAGATTACGTACCATTACTCACTCCTATTCATGGAAGGTACGATTTTTGTACACAAGATTCATAGCACTATGTTCTCAAAACCTTAGGGTCCGTTTGGTTCAAGCTGAGGAATAAAAATGATAGGGAATGAAAATGGCCCAATTTAATCAGGAATGAAACTTTGGACTTCTAGGGGAATAGTATAGAAAACCAAACAGTGTAACACCCCAAAGCCCAAAGCTATAGGCTAGCCCAATAACTTCGAGTCCAACTAAAAACCATGGTGGAAGTTATTGGTAGCCTATGACTTGAGGCTTATAAGGAGCTTACAAGTTCTACTTTCTATCCAAGTGGGACGGGTTGTTACAAATTCCCCCCACTTGAACTCCTGACGTCCTCGTCAGGCCTACCCAGAATCTTTCTCTCCTTGTCTTCGGCGATGTGGGATTCGCCTAAGATGTTACCAACATCCCCCCTCGAGGACTCATCATTCCCGATGAGGTTTGCCCCCCCATCCCGATGGTACAAGGATCGGCTCTGATACCATTATGTAACACCCCAAAGCCCAAAGCTATAGGCTAGCCCAATAACTTCGAGTCCAACTAAAAACCATGGTGGAAGTTATTGGTAGCCTATGACTTGAGGCTTATAAGGAGCCTACAAGTTCTACTTTCTATCCATGTGGGACGGGTTGTTACAAACTCCCCCACTTGAACTCCTGACGTCCTCGTCAGGCCTACCCATAATCTTTTTCTCCTTGTCCTCGGCGATGTGGGATTTGCCTAAGATTTTACCAACATCCCCCCTCGAGGACTCATCATTCCCGATGAGGTTTGCCCCACCATCCCGATGGGACAAGGATCGGCTCTGATACCATTATGTAACACTCCAAAGCCCAAAGCTATAGGCTAGCCCAATAACTTCGAGTCCAACTAAAAACCATGGTGGAAGTTATTGGTAGCCTATGACTTGAGGCTTATAAGGAGCTTACAAGTTCTACTTTCTATCCAAGTGGGACGGGTTGTTACAAACAGTTTCTTTTATTATCATTCCCATTGATTACTGCTTAATAGCTCTAACCAAACACCCCCTTATTTTTTAAGGAAAAGAAAGGAAACGACGGAAAAACAAAAAGAAAGAACATGTGTTCTTTAAACTTATTAGGAGGGGAAATATCATTAATTTTTCCTACCAAATGTGGCAAGAAAGAGAGTAAGAAAGAAAAATTGCAACTTTTTACTATACACAATAAAGAAAATAAAGGGATCTTGCAAACCTGAACCAAAAGCTTGTAATTTGTTTCTAATGATGATAACACACAAATAGATAATCTTAGCAAGAAAGCCTAAGAAGAAGTTGCGATGTTAGTAGGACGTCCAATAAAAAGGATGGTGTCGTGCTAAGAGTAAAGCGAGTAAGCCACATCAACATAAAAGTTAACCAGTTGTAGTGATAGGAGTGAAGATATGTTATAATTGATCATGATATAGCTTAAAAACACAAGATAGCTACTTTACAGGAACTTACAGGGCGACCAAACTTGGACATCTCTGCCACTTTAACTCTTCGCTGGCCGGGATAACCTAAAAACACAAAGAATACATTAGAAACTTCATAAATTCACTTCTCGTATGAACATTTACTCAATAGCCTACTAAGGCTCATTTACTCTATTGGTGGGAATCAGCTAGTTTACCTAAAGACTGATCTGACTAATTGTGTTGACCGAACCTTTACCCTTCCAGCATTTTATTTCACTTACTGGGTCAGCACAAGATGATAAAGGAATTTTTTTCGATAAGCACTTACAACAACAGACTTGGTAAACAACCATTTTCTGCCAGTGCTTACCCAGACTGAACCTCTTACCGATTTAGAGTTTACCCAATTTGTGTTGGTAAATGGCCTCTAGGATTATATCCGATAGTACATGTATAGATGAAGTACTTGATGATTTAAAGAACATAAACACAAGCATATTTCAGTTACCAGAAAGAACAACTATCCCGTCTGCAGATACTCTTGATAATTCTAGAAGAGTCGAGTTGAGGTACTTTGGGGACAAGTAATCGAGTGCATCCGACACCATGACAATTGAAAATGATTTTGACTTGTAAGGGAGAGGAAACTTGATATCAGCAATGCGAACAGAGCCTTTACGTATAAGATTTACACAGTTGGCATCACTGTCATCCGAATCATACGGCTCCACACCCCATGCTTCAGTGTCCTCTTCTTTTAATAATTTGGAGACCACTGAGCAGGTGTTGGGGCCTACATGCAACACCCTATGCATGCTATCACCATATGCTTTCTTTAGATGAGGTAATGCTTGATAGATTTCTGATGAGCATGAAGAACCAGCTGCATATTTGCAAAGAGCTTTAATGTCAGTCCAAGGGACATACTAGTAAGTTTCTGAAGGATGTGATTAGCTAAATGGCTAGTAAGCCAGATTTACAAAATTAAGTTGTCTACAGATATTGGCTCGTCACACGGTTGCTCTTGTGGACATATATGAAGTATTTCAGGTAAATTAACAAACCATGAAGTCATGCCACTATTCATTTTACACGTATATGCTTGTTTTTCATGCAATTTTTAGCAAATTTTAACAAAGTTGAGACTAACAAAAAGAAAATAATGTCGATTATCATGAGTATGAAGATCCAATATTTAATATGTGAAAAGTAAGAATATATTTTAATTCGTTTCATGTGCAATAGACTATTAACAGCTAGATAGCAACATCATCTTATTACAGGATTCTACTGCAAACATATCCTTTATAAAGTCATAATAAAGCTACTCTCTGCTTAACAATAAGTATGCCATTGTCAAAAGAAAATTGCAACCCGAAATTGACCAAATTTCTTAGCATCCATCTTGAACAGCTTACCTTCAAGCCTACTTAATGTTGCTTTATCAGTGCCGCTTCCACCTGTCACAAACATATTTTTAGTTTAAATTACATCATAAAGAAAGTCGCATCCCCAAGTTTGATTTCAGGTCAAGTCTTGAAACTGTATAGAGTATATATGTAAACTGGCTTGTTAATAATAAGGTATACCAACCTGAACCACTATAAACATATCCAATTATCAGAAAAGCTCCCTGAAGTTCCCATCAAAAGAAAGTTTTGGTTCAGTGTATTTAATAGCAAAACCAGATAGTATAAAAGCAAAGTAAACTTGAATATCTGAATCACTAACAAGTAATATATAGATATGTATGGAGATGAAGTTTTCAACAATATAGGCTTAGGACAAATGGCAATGCAGGTATGCAGGTATGCAGTTATGCACATGTATAAAAGCTTAAAGCTTTAAAAGGTTTTACCACTAGTACAAGCCCAACGGACAACAGAGGTGATGGACGTGACTTAGGGTGCAAGGATCTCATAAATGGGATGGCAGCTCCATCTCCCAAACGTCGAGATAAATTCACTGGCCTCTTTGACATTGCTATAATTTTGATCCGCCTGCACAAGCAGACCTGTAATTCAGGATAAATTCAGTACTAATGAATATTTTAACTAAAAAATGCGTACTCCTTTGGGCCAACTATAACATTTGATTAAGCATAGACTATTTGTCAAATATCTAAAATGCCATCAATAACAGAAAATAAGGCATCTTTGGACACAAACCAATATCATCAGTTTGTCGTAACAATGACAATGGCAAATAAGTAACTATATATAAGCAGACACATAAGATTTGGGCATCTAACTCATGCATTGTTTGGTAAACATAAGCTAGCTTATTTTTTGTGTACATGTTTGGATGAAAAAGTAGCTTATAAGCTAGCTTTTTGTAGCTTTTTCCAACTATACCCTTATTAATATTAATTATTATACCCCAGTATATCCTTTTTAGTTATTTTACACACGCATAAGCTAGCATTGCCAAACATAATTTGTTCATAAGCTAGCATTGCCAAACATAATTTGTTCATAAGCTAGCTTATCAGCTAGTTTGCCAAACATAGCCTCAATTGATAGAGGCATCTTAAACCTATTAAGGTCTTCATTCAATCCTTTTATTTGTGCTGTGTTAGTAGCCTTTTAAGTGCATATATTTCATTCTCTAGGATCAAGATAGATCTGGAGACAAGAGCATCCAATTACATTGGCAATTTTCAGTTTCAATGTACCTACAGATATCAGATTAGGTATCTAATTTGGGAATCAGAGGGAATACTAAGGTAACAATTGAATCTGTATCGTTTTACTGTAGTAGCTCAAATACCACACTGCTTTGCAAAAAGCAACATTACTGAAAGCGAAGTGAGGTTTATTAGTTGATCTGGAGTGATACTAGATGGATTTAAACCTAAATAAGCAAGATTCGCTTCGGTTTTAGCCTCACCAAAACAAATATCAACTTAATTTCAAGGATCCAAACCACAAGCATTCAGATCAAAAGCAACATTCTGCTGTGAATGTGATAACTGATAAGGATAATGTTTTTGGATGATCTAACTGTCCAATACTTGAATTTCAACAGTAGAAAAAAGCATAATTAAGTGAGAATTCATCAGAGAGATAGATAGACCTGAATGAAGATGGAGAGAGAGAGAGAGGTTGGAGATCTTCAATCTAGATCCGAGACTGCTTTTCAGTAACAAAGAAACTGGCTGAATAGGAGGAGAACCGCGTATCTTATTCACCGACTGAAAATGCAAAATTAAGACGAAGAAAATAGGACACGTGCAAAATGCATATTACCCTAAACTTTCTTTTTTTTAATCACTACTCGTTTTCATTCGCTTACGCCAATTTATTCCTAAATTTAACCGAGATAATGAGGGGTGTTTTAGGTATTTTGTTATAGTTTCATCGTCGCTACTTCTACTACTACAAGTGATGAAGACGTGAGAGACGTGGCACCCTTTGTGACATCGTGGCCAACGACGTCAAACGTGAAGGGAAAACAATAAACTCTCTTCCGAACAGGTTCTAAGAAGCCTGAATCCTCTTATAATTTTGCCAAAGCTATAGATTGATTAGATATATGAATGATAAATTAAAACAAAATATAAAATTTATATCATATGTTATATATTATAGATTTACAAATTAAGATAATAGCTAAGTCTTTAAATGACAAAGTAATATATGAATTTCAGTTAATAGAATCAATCTTCTAAGTTCTAACACTATGCGGAAGTCAGAAATGGGAAGCGCCAAATCAACAAATTGAGTAAAAGCTTAAAATTTATCATAATTGGGCTAAAAATATGTATGAAAATGATAAATGAATAAAAAAACATAAATACTTGTTGGGATCATATTTCGGCTGTGTTTGGCAAAAATAAGTTAGCTTATAAGCTAGTCCATCCTCACATTCGAATACCCATCTGACACAGCCTACTCATCCACCACCTCCAACAACCATAACCAAATCCAAATCAAAATATCTAAATCAAAAATGTCATTTGTGCATAGGGCACATGGGCGTTTAATCAAGTAAAACTAATGCTTGTTATAGTTAGAGAGAATGGGTAGAAGCAAAAATCATTGATGCCCTAGTACAATTTTAAAACTGAATCCAACTTGTCCTTATATCTATTAATTTTATGGGATCTTAGGTAACATTCCAGAAAATTCATAATGATATTGAATGGACTCAAACATGTAACTTGTAGCATAGCTAACCTATATAGAGAGAAAATGGGGTATAAATGTAATTAATTTTAATAGCAAAAAATGTTTTAAACCCTAGTTAAATTCAATAACCCATAGCAAGGCTT
>LUCG01227832.1:0-11494 GCA_001633085.1 Carthamus tinctorius
ATATATATAAGTTTTAAACGAGAACACTAACTTTTTAAGAAAAACCTTTTTTACGAAAAACTTTTTTCATATACAAAATCATATATGATTTTTTAGTTATACTGATGGAAAAAAGGGACGTGAACGACTTCCACGCGACTTAAGTTTGCGGGCAAGTCGCGTACGTCATTAATCATATATGACTTTGTACATCAAATTTTTTTTTCTTAAAATGGTAGCATTCTCGTAAATCCACCTCTCTCTCTCTTTCTATATATATATATATATCATGCATTATTCAGAGTGAACAAAGGGCTTTATTCACTCAGAATATCATGCATGATATTTAGAGTGAATATTGTCACGTAACATGATTTTAATGGTCCTTATGTTCACAATGAAAAATAAGTTTTCATTTGAACTTTCGTGTGTGTGCGTATATATCCTAAAATAAACCACATCAAATATAATGGAATACAAATACAACTATAAAACACTGAAAATTGCTGACTATAAACTTTCTGTAATTAACATATTACATTAAACAAGGTACAATCTTTGGATATATACTCAATATAATATTTCTCAATAAGTGGTACATGCATTTTCCTACAGTATATATGAGAGATTATAGATTCAAATTCAAACTGTCACAAAAGTAAAAGAAAAGGGGGTGATGGCATTTAGAAAGTAATTAAGCAGTCACTAAGTGATATCTAACAAATGACTTTTCTTAATGTTTTAATGTGGTATGATATGAATATTGTATATTTTTTGGTTTTAGTTTTGCTTGCGATATATAATTTCGGTTTTAATGTTCATAGACTTTATATTTGAAATGATTTTTTTTTTTTTGATAAATAAACATATCTTCAAACATGATATGGAAGTATATAGGTAGATGTTAATTTGGATAGGTTTAGTACTATAGACAATGATCATAAGATAAGTGATACCATTAAACGCTTAACTGAGTAAGTGTTTAGTAAAAGACCACCGGTGTAATAAAATTGCTCTGTTACTCAAATATATAAATTACCATTATTGAGACAAAGGCGGGGTCGTTCACCCAACGGTCAATGTTTGCCGAGTAAGCCCTTATCAGTAATAGCCAATACTTCACTTAACTTATTGGTAAAGTTTTACTCCAATTAAACAACATTGTATGCAACATCTTTTACAAAACCTTTGTATTGCGCCGCATTATACAACTAGTACTATATAAACATATAGATATAAAATTAGTAAATATGTATTAAATATACAAAGTATTATCAACCAGCTGAAATTGATTAGTGTCATTATTTATTTTTTTGGAAGGGTGTCCGGGCCAAAGCCCGACTAATCCCCGACAATTTTGGGGGCTAAACATGGCTCCACTTAAATGTCTTCAGACATGCACACGGAAAGGCTCGAACTCGGTTAGGGCGCTATGAACTCCCGAGCGATAACCAATCCGTCACAACACTGAAAGACATGATTAGTGTCATTATAATAATTAAAGAAAATGTGGGTGCTAAATTTTCGACTAAAAAAACCCAAGATTGACAAATAAACCCAGGTGAAAGAAAACTATGAAGCGAAGATAATAAAAAAAGAAAACGGTGGGACCAAAATTGTAAAAAAGATGAGCTCAGAAGGGGCCTATGTTGTCAATCTTGAATGTCAAGCTGATCTGATGGACCCAACCATCAGCTAAGGCATGTTTCATCATGGCTGAAGAAATGCACCAGCCGGGAATCGAACCCGGGTCTGTACCGTGGCAGGGTACTATTCTACCACTAGACCACTGGTGCTTTTTGTTATTAAGCACTTTCAATATTTTATATTGAATCTGTATTTTTTTTTGGAAGGGTGTCCGAGCCAAAGTCCGACTAATCCCCAGCAATTTTGGGGCCTAAACATGGGCCCACTTAAATGTCCCCAGACATGCGCACGGGAAGGTTCGAACTCGGTTAGGGCGCTATGAACCCCCCGAGCGATAACCAATCCGCCACAGCACTGTTGACATTTTTAAATCATTTTATTTGATATATTCTACTTAAAAAAAGGTACCTACCTAATTTATAAACATAAAGTACATAGAACAGTCTCACACTCTAATATAAAAATATAAATATAAACATAAACATACTTTATTATTGAGTAGATACATACTTGCACGCATTGCGGCGTACGACATGTTGAATCTAAAATCGAAAACTCGAAAGAATAATGTTGTTTCACGTTCAGTTGTGTTCTTCTTCGTATGATGAGAATTTGTGTGGTTTTTGTTTTTAAAGTGTATATCGGATGCGTTAAATTCAAAGTCAATATGGTTAATTGACCAAAAAACTGATAGAAAGGTTTCGCTCCATAGTGAGGTCTGTAAAGCCTACATTTGAGCTTATTTTGAAGATTTTGATTAGACGATTATAATAATATAATTTATAAAAGAAACATCATGTAGAAATCAGGGTTAATGAAAAACCATATACTTGAAGACCAAATCATGACATCAACCCAAGAATACAAGCATATGATATATTTCACTTTGAATCAAGGATAGTAGATTCGAAAACATCACCTAATCTCTAGGGTCACTTAAAAAACATGAATAAAAGGTTGTTAAGACAAATTTACTCACAATCTCTATGACATAAACCTTGCAATTAACTTCAGTTTAGTCGTCAAACTCATAGAAGAGTTAATTCTCATAAGTCATAAGTCATAAGTCCGTCAATAACTAACAAATAAACGAATCAAATATAAATCTTGCAAACCATTCAATTGGGATATTTTATGAAGGGGAAATAAGTTGCACAAATAAAGGGGCATAAAGCACAAAACATAGCTACAATAACAAGAAGAAAATTTAAGACTAATATACAACAAACAATATAGTTCGAAACAATAACATACATGAAATATGAACACAATAAAACAATCCTCCATCGAGTGTGAAAGTCTGCTAACCTATTTGTCAGTGCCACTATGCTATCCCCTCTCATCACACGCTAACTACTCCCAAATCCTTTCCCATCCCCCTTAATACGTATCCCTATCGAGTCTTCTTCCGTAATTCTTTGTTAGCTAGACTCTTTATATGAGGCTATGTTGTCGAAAGTTTCATAGGCCACAATGTTCATCACCAACTCCTCATCCCATGTCCTCACCCTTTCATCGGCATAACCTCTACCCTCACCACCGGTGCCATAAGCTGCGTCATACATACATACACAAACCACCATAACCTTCCATCTATTTGTTTATCAATGATAGAGGAGGCCTCCAACTCCACCCAAACGACCTCGTTCAGTATCCTATCCAACATGACCCACAAACAACTCCACCTAGTCATCCTCATTTTTGCAACATTTAACTTCATCTCATTTTATATAAAGATGAGCTCAAAATACGACTCCAAAGATAAAAAACTAAAAACACAATCACATCTATCAAATTCAGTCATATGGTTATTATTTTTATCAAATCACAATTTTTTTAATCAAAAATTTACAATTAAATATTTAAATAAACTTTACACTAACTAAAATAAATTACTTTATTATCTTTGAATATAAATAAAAACTTTAAATTTATTAAAAAAAATTGACTCATCTAATAAGCCCATGAGATGAAAACTTGAAGCTTTCAACAATGGCAGCCCAATTGTTGAAGATTTACAAAGCCCAAAAAATCCTCCAAGATTCCCTCCCCCCATTCTTCTTCTCCTTCTTCTTCCCTAGGTCGCTCGCTGCAAACCGATTTGCAGACACCATTTTCTCTCTTCAAATGGTTCGTTAAGTTTTAACTCAAAATCGTTTCATGGATGATGATACGATCAACATTCATCCTCAAACAAGCCCCAAATCACTTCATCATCAAGTTCAAATCCGTATCATCACTTCTCCATCATTCCTCTGTTTCTGTTTCCCTTTCACCATCATCCTCATCCGCCATTGAAGAAGAAGAAGATTTCGCATCTCATCTCCTCTCTCTTCTCTCTCTCCCCAATTGGCAAAAAAACCCTCGCCTCAAAGCCCTAATTCCGTCGATTTCCCCATCGCACGCCACCTCGCTTTTCAACAACAACCCTAACTTGAACCCCCAAACGGCTCTCGCATTTTTCAACATCTTATCGCAGAGATCCAATTTCAAACCCACCGTTGAGTCATTCGCATCGTTGCTGACGATATTGATTAAGAATGAGTTCCGGAATGCGGCCGAAAAGCTCCGGATTTCGATGGTGAAGGCCTGCGAAACCGAGGAGGATGCGAGGTTTGTTTTGAGGGTTTTGAGAAAAATGAATGTTGAAATTGAATCCAAGTTTAAGTTTAAGCTTAGCATTAGATGTTACAATACATTGCTGATGTGTTTATCTAGGTTTCTAATGATTGATGATATGAAATGTGTGTTTCTAGAGATGTTGGATGATGAAATTATGCCGAATATATACACTTATAATTCGATGGTGAATGGGTATTGTAAATTGGGTAAAGTTGATGTTGCAAAGTTGTATGTTAGCAAGATTATTGGAGCTAATCTTAGCCCCGATACCCATACGTACACCTCCTTGATCCTAGGGCATTGTAGGAATAGAGATGTCGATAGTGCACTCAAGGTGTTCGATGCAATGCCCAAAAGAGGGTGTCGGAGAAATGAGGTTTCTTACACCAATTTAATTCACGGGTTTTGTCAAGAAATGTGTATTGATGAAGCTCTAGCGTTGTTTCATCGAATGGGTGGGGATAATTGCTCCCCAACCGTTCGTACTTTTACCGTTTTGATCGATGCGTTGAGTAGATTAGGTCGAATGGCGGAAGCTTTGGATTTGTTTAAAACGATGAGCGAGAGAGGGTGTGAGCCGAATGCGCACACGTACACGGTTCTTATCGACGGAATGTGTAAAGAAAGAAATTTTGATGAAGCGAAAAAGTTGCTAGATTTGATGGAAAAGAAACGGGTGATCGGCACTGTGGTGACGTATAACGCGTTGATCGACGGATACTGCAAGGAACGAAGGGTCGAGAACGCGATTGAGGTGTTCGAAAAGATGGGAACGAAAGGGTTAAAAGCGAACGTTCGTACTTACAACGAGTTGATCGGTGGGTATTGTAAAGCGAACAACGTTCACAAGGCTATGGCTTTGCTCGATAAGATGACGAAAACGAAACTATCGCCGAACGTTATGACTTACAACCTGTTAATCGACGGAGTTTGTAAGCGGGATCATGTCGATAGCGCGTATCGGTTAATCGGTTTGATGAAAGAAAACGGTGTTGTTCCTGACGAGTGGACGTACGGTCCGCTCGTCCAGGCTTTATGTAGACGAGGGAGTGTCGAAGAGGCTCACGATTTGGTCGGTTATCTTAAGGAGAAGGGCGTAAATGTAAACGAAGTTATCTACACAACTCTTATAGACGGGTATTTCCAAATAGGGAAAACCAAAAGCGGGGCGGCTTTATTCGACGAAATGCTTATTTCTGATTGCTCACCGAATTCTTGCACCTATAATGTGCTGATTCACGGCTTGTGTAAAGGGGATAAGATGCGGGAAGCATTTACGTTAATGGGGAAGATGATAAAGATCGGCTTGGAGCTCGAAATCATGACGTGCACAATCTTCATCGAGCACTTACTCAAAAATTTCGACTTTGGTCACGCTCGTAAGCTTTTAGTTCAAGCGGTTTCTTCCGGTTTGAAGCCCGACGTTTGTACGTACACTTCGTTTGTTCTCGCGTATTGCAGTCACGGGATGATCGAACGAGCGGAAGATATGATGAACGAAATGGCAGAGCATGGTGTCAAACCAGACACGGCAACATATACGGTTTTTATTGACTCGTACGGACGGGCGGGACGGCTCGATCGTGCTTTTGATGTCTTAAAACGAATGGTGGATGCCGGATGTGAACCTTCTCATCATACGTATGCGGTGATAATGAAGCATCTTTTAATCGCACAAAAAGCAAAAAACAGTAACTTTCATACGGGATCCAATCCGGAAACGAACGTTGCTGAAGTCAGCATCAGTAACGTGTGGAAGATGATGGATTTCGATACCGCAACCGAGCTTTTCTCGGAAATGGTTAAAAGGGGTTGTAAACCGAACGTCAACACCTTCGAGGCACTAACTGTCGGGCTGTGTAGCGAACGGAGGATCGAAGAAGCTAGCATGTTGGTTGCTCGTATGTTGGAAAACGAGCTCACTCCCAATGAACATATATACACCTCGTTGGTAAATTGTTTATGCCACTTGCTAATGTTCGATAAAGCATTGGAATTGGTAAAAACCACGGCCGGAAAAGGGTTTTTGCTTCGATTAGAGTCCTATAAGTTGCTTATTTGTGGATTATACGATGAGAAAAAGCCTGAAAAGGCTAAGGAAGTTTTCTGTAGTCTGCTTGATGGGTATAATCCAGATGAAATTGCATGGAAGATTCTTCTTGATGGATTACTTAAACGTGGTTTAGTTAATTGGTGCTCCGAGCTTGTAAATGTCATGGAGGAAAAGGGTTATCGTCTTAATCCCCATACGTATAAAATTTTAGTCGACAACATGGGTGCTTAAAATCGGTTAGAAGCAAAAATCTTGATTGATTTAAATATACACTTCCAATAAGACCGTTCCAAGATCTTGGGGGGAAGAAATGGTACGCTGATGCCGTTTGATTTTTCAAGATTTTCTCGTGTTTCTTGGTTCCGTTTTATGAGAAGATAAACGGGGTGGGGGCGTAAAAAGGAGAATGGAGGTGACTTAAATCGGTTATTTCTCACCGGGGTTTACGTTTTCTTGCGAAAGTTGAGGGGACCGGTCGAACCAACTGTCTTTGAAAGCTCATCCTTAATCACTGCTGCAGTTGGTATCCTCAAACGCATAATGTTTACAGGTAACAAGTTTTTTTAACTTGTGTGGTGAAATTGTAGAAAAAGATTCGATAACTCTTTGATTCATTAGCGAAGCTGATTCCCTATAATTGTGCAAACCAGGAAGTTGTACAAACTTACAAACTAGTTTTTCATGTGTTGTACGTGTACAGGGTTTATACGGGGCTGTTTCATATGGGAAATGTTCATGACTTTTTTTTTCCACTGATAAAATATTCTTGCACATTTCACATATGAAATAAAGTTGTATAAACACTGCATTTCGCACGTGTTGTGAAACAACACGTGAAAACGGGGTTGTAAGTTTGGACAATTTATCGAGTTTGTAAATGATCATGCATCTATCTATCTATCTATGTGTGTGTGTGTGTGTATATATATAGGCATGAAATCATGTGAGAAGTGCCATTTTTGGTGAGAAGTACTTTAAAGCCATCACTTTTAATCAAACACCCTTCTATGAATTGTGGCTTAAAAGGGAATTGTTCCAGTGCATGTCATCCTAGTGTTCGTCCATTTCTCATACAATGGTTGATAACCACTTCCCACAATTTTCACCATGTTTGGCACTTCTCATTGCAACCCAACCCTATATATATAGGGGAGCAATCAAATACAAACCACTCTTAGAATAAAAACCGTACAAACTCTTGGTTTCATTTTTCATGTAAAAATGAAACTTTTTCATGTATTTTTGCATTTTGATGAAATCGTTTCATGTATCTTTCTTATTCAGATGAAACGTCTTTTACATAAAAAACACAAATTTATGAAACAACTTTATCAAAAAAATAATTATATGAAACATTTTCATCAATTTAAAAANTGGGAGGTTTTATTTTTTGTTGAATCTCAAACAATTGGTATTGTCGAAGATCTATCACTATAAAACAACTCTTAGGACTCAACAGTACTGAGTGGACCTCTACAAGCTTGTTTGTGGGATAGGACCTATACAGATCTGTCCCTGCAGTAGAGGTGTGGGTGTAAAGTGTAAACCATATGTGTGAGATCTTGGGTTCAAGCCCATGCATCGCTCCTGTGCCAATGGGATGCATTTGTTGATTTACCTCCCCCATGATGACCGTGGGGGTGCTTCAGAGGGTGGCGTGTATCTTTTTTTTAGGATATAATACCTTTCGACAAATTTTTGTTAGATGAATCACCTTCTCACAGATATTGAGGCATTCTTCTTCTGTTAGACTTGTGCATTCTTAAACTTGTCGTAAGGTTAAGGTCATGTATTCAATTTGTAAAAGGAGAATGGTAAATTTCTAAACTACCCATGTCTTTGTCCAGTTCTGTTTGCATACCAAACAACACACATTTTTACTAAAATGCTTGGATTATGTTTAAACTTGATTCATTTATGTAATGAAACTTGTTACCTCCATTGCAGATGAAGGTGAAATTCACCACAGCAGTTTTGTTCATGATTTTTCCAAGGGCATTTTGTTCAGCCGCTTGGCAATATGAGAGACGGGTTTCTTGTATGATCCAATATCGAACAAGATTCTTGAGGTTAGAGTTTGTTAGACACATTTATATACGTTCTTCTGCTTACTTCTATCAAACATGAGAGAATCCTTAACGCTAATGTAATTATAGATTTTCATCGCCTTTTCCTAAACAGTTTATATAAGATGTATAAACATAAACACAAAACATGAGATATCTAGATTTCTAGCGCTGTTTCAACCAGAATATGCTTATATCAGTTACGAGATTGTTGGCATGACTCATTAGTTGTTTCTTTACAACGGTATGAAATTCCAACAAAACCGTTCTATTCCTATTGCCATGAAGTTTGGATCACTAAACTCTATATAAATATACAGTTTATTGTTTCTTTTTAGAAGGTCTTGCTTCTAATCGGATCCGGAAACTTATTTAAGGTTATCTAACCAAACGACTACTCTTTTGGAGGGGTCTGAGGGTTAGAGGCTAGCAAATAGGGTAGAAAGTGTTGTGTGCTTATTTGGGAATTCACCAAAATACTCTCTTACCGACCAACTTCACTTTTCAGCCAATTTTTCAAATGAATTTACATTTTAGCCAAAGTTTACTCAAATGTCTTGCGCATTTGCATAAACTCGATTTTCAGATTAAAAAGAAAAAGAAGATATAAAGTTTTTTCACGTAAAGATATGCGCAAAGTTTTTTTTTTTTTTTCATTTTTCTCGGAAATCAATCGTTACACAAACGTGTGAAGCATTTGTGTAAACACCGGCTATTTTGGGAACATGCTATGAGAAGTGGCTAAAAAGTGAATTTGATTGATGGGATTGGATGATTGGCTATATTTTTGTCAATTCTTCTTTTATTTACCTTTTCCAATGTTTAAACGTACCTTTATTGCTACTTTTTTAATCTATTTTTTTTTTTTGCTTTCTATTTATTAGTTTTCATTCTTTTCTCTCTTTTAGCTCACATTTTGCACAAGGCAGGGGGTCTTCAAGGAAACAATCATTCTACCCAAAAGGGTGAAGGACTGGTCTGTCATCTATGTACATCCCTTACATCCCTTGACCTTCTGGGAATATACCGAGTTTCTTTGGTCTGGTCTGGTGTGTATTCTGGACAAATGGATTTCTTGACACCATGTTAGACACCAGTTACATGCATTCGGCTCTATCGATTATTCTTTCATTCATCTGTATGTCCTATGGCCATGTACCGTGTTATATTTTAAGCTGACTAAGTTATGAAATTTAGGCACGGGAGCTTGTAGTTTCCGAACTATCATCCAATCGTCGTCGTTTCTTTTGAAAAAATATTGTTAGGAACCAAGCGGACATTTTAAGGGGAACGTGAAACGCTCACTTTGTGTAGCAAGAACGGGTTCACACCTTGTGGTTTTAGCCATATCGGTTTTATTTAGTCCTGTGTACACAATTTTGTTCATGGTTTGAACCCGAACTTTTTTATGAACATGTTGTCAAGTAGGGAGCACAGTCAGGTTTCTTTTACGCTCGTGTTTTTCTAAAGTAAGGTAATAAGAAATAAATCTCTTGCAATCTGTACTTGTGTTTGTAATGCATTTTATTTTTACCAAATTGCTATATAATTTGGTTTCGTTAAGTAAGTTTTCTACTTCTTGAAGTGGAGGTAAGGTATGTGTTAGAAATGCATAGCAGGGCTTTCCAAACATATTTTTAGCAAGCCAAAAAAGTTGGGCTTGTTGTTTTGAAAATGGGCTTGATCAAGCTTTTAGGGGGCCTTTCCAAGCCAACCTCTAGGTTTGTGCATCTTTGATCTATGTACATCTTATCTTTTTTATGACTTATTTCACGTGGAATTTAGTGGAACCGTTTAGTTTTTGTGTGCATGTGTGTGTGTTTGTGTTTAAGCTCTCATTTTATGGATCCTATTGCTTTGGTACAAAAAGAAATGCAAATGGGTGATTAAATTTGCTTGTAGAAAAATGTATGGGAGTCAGTCATCATCTAATCCCAATTATTTTTACTGGGGTTAAAAACTTGAGTACCACATTGGGTTTGGTTCGAGAAAATAATATCAGAATCGATTTTTCAATGTACTGCATGAATGTAGTTGTATTATTGGTATGTTTGACCAATGAACGGTGGAATATCTATCTGTTTAAGAAAATTGATCACAACTGTTTAATTTTAATTGGTTATATTTAACCGCCAATAACCAATTCCTCTTTGACTGGTCAAAGGGTCTGGGGTTCAATGGTTTCCAAGAGTTTCCTCATCATTTGTGTATCGCATATAAAAAACTATTAGAATAACACAACATATTTAGGTCGGAAACTTGGTTATTTTGCAACAAAAATTCAAAAAAATCAAACACTCCATGCATTTTCATCTTTACACATCTTGAAATCAATTATCATTATGCAAAAAGAATGCAAACAGAGCATAAAGGCTATAAAAATCTTGGTTCTTTAACAACATAAAACCCTTTGATCAAAACTTGGATTCAAACAACCCTAATCTTTACAAAATCAAAACTTGAAAGATTTCCAGTCAAATTCTCTTTGAATCCCGAGGAACAACCCCATGCTTTGATCTCCGACATCAGGGAACGTTTCCGCTTCTAACAACTTCAACAGAATATTTCAGAAGATGCCTGTTGAATTCGGTTCTACTTCATCGGCCGCAAACCGGTTCCAGTTGGCTGCAGCCATCGATCGAAACTGTCTTACGCATTTGACGGGCTTGGGCTTTGTAAAGCAGCTCAGACCATGCTGGGATGCTCGGCCCAAAGAGACATTAGATATCCATGAATCTTTAAAAACCATAGAAAACGACGTTTCAATGCCATTTTAGTTAGTAATACGTGCGCATAGAATCGAAATGGTTATCGATGGTGATTAGAGTTTTGAACAGTTCGTCTGACGCCTCGTTACTACACAACATATGATTGGTTGTTGAAAAATTAAGTGACTACCACAATGATTCGAAATGCTAATCACCGTCCAAAAAATCAAACCAACCTAAATGAACCCAACATATAAGGTTGGGTTAGGGAAGGTGAAGGTTAAGATGTAGGCAAATTTGACATCTGCTTGACAGTCCTGCGAACCAAATGCATCCTAGAAGACCAACATTTTTTCATAGGGTAAAATATGATTTAACCCCTAAACTTTGTATTTAAAAATGGTTTAACCCCTAAATTT
>LUCG01227929.1:0-13775 GCA_001633085.1 Carthamus tinctorius
ACACTATATATATACAAATTTGCCGCCTTAAGTCACGCCTTGAAAAACGCCATGGCCTCGCCGCCACGTCACGCCTCACGCCATTTAGAACCTTGCTATATATATATATATACATATGGTCTAAGTTGCAAAGAAATCAGAAATGTGAAGAAGAGGGTGTATGTAAAATGATAAAAATGCTCTTAAGTTAATGAAAATTTTTAACTCGTAGGGATCCTACGTGAGACGAAATGCAAACCACAGGAATAAAAAAAGTTTCTTTTTAAATCAAGGATCATATCTAGATTTTAAGCAAACTACATGGACCAATGATGTAATTTACATAAAAATAAAAAAGTTAGATGTGTATATATATTTAATAGAATCCAACATCACACGAAGAAGAATTAATGATTGAAACATTTAGCCCCAAAAAACGGGGTTTTTGAAGATTGATGACCGCCATTAACGACAACCCTCAATCTACTACTCCGTCGCAGTAAACAAAGTGACAGCTAGCACAAAGAGACAAAATTCAACCGACAACGAACAAATTGGTAATGGTGCACCTGCAATTAGTAGTAGGGTTTCTATATATACAAGCTGCTGCTGCTGCTGCAATTTGAACTTGAAAAATGGGGGAGGAGCAAGGGGGGAAGAAGGTGCTGGAGGAAGGATGGTTGGCTGCTCGATCTACTGATGTTCAACTCACCGGAATACAGCTCACCACTACTCATCCTCCTTCTTCCTCCGAGACTTCTCCATGGATGCCCGCTGTTGTACCTGGAACGTAAACCTCTTTCTCTCTCTGTTTTCATATACAGATTCACCTTAAAAATGTAGCTTCTGGATGACCTAAATTTGTTAACTCTACTGTTTCATTGAATCATTACAAAAATGTACACGATTGGCTTTGGTTCCCAAAATTATTTTATCTTATCATGCTCCCTCTGCATTATAATAAGTGTACAGTTTCATATTTGGTAGATGTTTCTTTTAGTGAAGTTTCAATTGGAAACTACCAAATTGCTAATATTTAGAAAATGTTTATACACAAGATTCCTGTATTTGTTTTTTATTGAAGGGTGGTACTTCAGGTATATAAATAGAAGAAGTAACTCGCTTTTGAGTTTCATCACATGGGTGGACTAAACTGTGTTTCTAGTAAAAGGTTGGCAGGTATTTTGGGAAGAAGGAGTAAGTTAGACTTAATTGGAGTAAGTACAAGAAATAGAATAATCCCAGAGTTGAATTTGCCATAAAAAGCCATAATCAATTTCAATTTTGAATTTGGCAAGTACTCAAGAAGATGTTGCAACATTCTCTATTGGGACAGAGGGAGTGCTATTATATTCTTTTGTATCCTCTCCTATACAGGAGGTTTCTCCATATGAAATGCCATGGTGCTTTCCTATATATCTTACTAAATTAGAAACTAATGCTTATAAGATATTAATCATTTGTCTTCTTACGTCAAATGTAAAGTAAGTTAAATGCTGGGAATATTATTTTGTCGATGAATATAGAATCAGAATTGGAAATATGGAATTTTGAGCATAATTGGATTGTCTCACCAGACATTGTTCAGTTAAATTTTTTGTGAATGACCAGAACATGGAAACACTTTTCATCTAGTTGCTTTCTGCAGGAGAGCCTTGTTTGTAAGGGTCTTGGTACTACTCAACTCCTATGACGGAAATCAAAATTTTTTTCTTGCCACCATTTTGTCATTTTTCCTTCATATGAATATTGTATAAATTACATGGCCTACACTTGTTCATTTGATTTACTGCAAGCATAGGCTGAGGTAATTTTATTGGCAGTGTTTTGGCAACCCTTGTAAAGAACAACCTCATTCCAGATCCTTTCTATGGGTTGAAGAATGAAGCAATTATGGACATTGGTGATTCAGGGAGAGAATACTACACATTCTGGTTTTTCACAACATTTCAGTGTAAGCTGGTAAGTCAAACATTCTCTAAGAAGTGTTTAATTTTGTTGAATTGCTCCTTTTTAATCATGTAAGTCTGTGCTATTGATGTATGGATTGGGTGCTAGTGTGATTGCTTCAGCTCCTTTTTGTAAAACCTGGCTGTTGAATGAACACACACACTTGTGAGCCTCACCAAAATACTGCTACATGATTTCTCACTTTGCTCTCAGTAAGTAATATTCTATAAACCATAGGATAAATCAAGTTCACAATTAGAAGGTGACTGATGAACATTCCCCATGGTGTAATACATAATCAACGAAAATATGAAACAAAGCTAACAGCTCAATGAATGGCCAATATCAAAATAATTGAGATCAACTATGGGAATGTAAAATACCTGAATATTCATGAAAACCCTTGTTTGACAAACCAAAATGCTCTTGGAGATGTAAACATGTCTACCTTGACAAAGATATATTTGATTGGAAGTAGACCCATACAAGGTTTCTGGGTTAGTATGATTCACATTTCTCGTCAAATGAGTGAGGAAAGTGTAGATTTTACAATTCTGTCAAAAAATATTGCTAAGTGCACTGTATCAAAACAAATCTTTCTTTATTCCATCTCTCACCCTCTTATAAGTATGAGGAAAACTTATGAGATGCTTTTCCCCTTCCTTCGCCAAAAGAGTGTTGAGACACTGTTATGGTACTAATCTCGACTTCCTTAACTTGATTTATGTCGTTTAACTGTGCAAGTGCGCCACAGCTCATTGATAAAGCAAAATTGCTAATTCAATTCTTTTTCCATTCAAATTCCATTTCTGGAATGTACTCAACTTTCCAATAAGTGTAAGCTGAAGAAATGCCAAATATTTTGCATATGCAATTCAGTTTGATAAATTTTTTGTGTGCAACTTTTAGTTCCATTCAAGTAAAAATAGTATTTTTGGCATTTACTGTGAAGATAATTGAAACTTAAATAAATTTTAAAATTTTAATTATAGCCAAGCAATATATGCCACATGAGAACTTTTAACTCTACTGTGTAGTATAACAATTGCTAACCAACCAAATTAGGCTTCTTAATTATAGTGGACCTTGGGAAGAAATTAGTAGCAGCCCATTCAAGTATACATGTTCTTTAACCATCGCCAATATCAAGTAATAAAGTGGTTAAAGTACCAAGTATTGTATTCCATGGGGATAGGATAGGATTCTCATGTTGCAAGATCTCAAAGTGAGAAACTAACTTTAGATGGTCTTGTTGAAGAAATATTTGGGTTTTCGTTTAAAGAAAAGGTAAACGAATAGCAAGCGTTAGATTCACCGAGACAAATAAATAGTCAGCGAGAGGATATTGCTAACAATAACTCATATCATGAAATAGTTGACTTAAAGGGCACCCTCTCAAGGTTGAGAAGGACATTGATCCATAATTGGGCTTTCCTATCTCTATGTAAAGCAAAGAACTATGCATGGCACAATCTTTCCCCTTGTAGTCACATGGAACAAAAACAAATCTTTTTGCTTCCATGTCATTCAAGTTTATATGTCGAAGATGGCAAATCTCCAAGTCCATCTCGGCTCGACTTTTTTAACAATGATCAACTTGTAAATAGATGTTATGCAGTTATGCTATCAATACAACCTTGAATGAAAAGATGGAGATAATTGTTATTGAAGAACAACCTCGACCTTCATATGGGTTTTAATCTCAATATCCCCTCCCCTCACACCTAAGCTAAGGCTCTTAACTTATCATCGCAAGGCTTTGGGACAAATTGAAGACATGAACATAAAGCAATTCATGGAAATTAAGAAGATAAGAGTAAGAACAAGGCTAAGTGAATGATCTAGAAACATTAATTGCAAAAAAATGTAAATTACACTAGAAAATTAGAAATTAAATGTTACACTTCACAACTAAAAATTACTCTTAAGAATTTCCTTAAAACTACTTGCTTTCACTAGGGAGATCACCTCCCTTTTATACTGAAAACGGAGATGGTGTCATAGTGCACAATAGGTAGAAACTATCAACAGGATAGAAGTCGATACCCCATCGGATAAACACTCAAGTACAAATGCTTCCTAACCCTTCCTTTAATTCAATATCCTTGTACTTCTTTCTAGCAAAAGAAGCCTACGATTTATTGTACTCCAGGCATCGGACAAAATCCACAAAAAATTTCTTCAGTCTCTTCTATTTTTTTTCCTCGAACAACACCAAATCAAGCTACTATCATGCTATAGCACTTGACTGTTGTTGCTGCTGATGCTATAGCAATCACGTTGCTTCATCAAATTCTCAGTTTTCAGTCCAAATATCACCTGAACATATTACTTCTACTTCCAAACTCGAAAAACAAGAACGACATAACAGAATAACAAAATAGACTCCAATAATCCTTTTACAGATGTAAAATACAAGGATAAAGTACGGGGAAATGATGCTATAGCATCAACATGAATGATACACATCAATGACACATAAGGCCCTCATACTCGTTAATAAAAAAATGGATTTTAATTTCATGAAGGTAAAAGTTGAGGATACTTTTATTAGTGCAGCAAGAGTTGGTCGGTTCTCTGAGAAAATTCTTGAGGAAGTAAAAATTATATTAATTTCTAGAGAGAGATAAACTATGTTTGTCGTTTATTTAGTTATGGCTGATCTTATTATGTATATTAGTATTTGATGTGTTGCATGTTTTTCAGTCAAGTGATCAGCATGTTGATCTAAATTTTCGGGGAATCAATTACTCTGCTGACGTATACTTGAATGGACACCAAACGGTCCTGCCAAAGGGGATGTTTCGTAGGCATTCGATTGATGTAACTGATATTCTTCATCCTGATGGTCAAAATATGCTTGCAGTTCTGGTTCACCCCCCTGATCATCCTGGTACCATTCCTCCTCAGGGAGGCCAAGGGGGTGATCATGAGGTAAGATGAATATCCCTTAATTGCATGAATGCTCATCTTCCTATGTTTGGGTTCTACATTTTGGGCCTTCAGTGATTACCTCCAACATTTCTAGGCAGCTACCAGTCTTGTAGTGCGACTGTCTTTACCATGAACCAAGGGGAGAATTGGTTTCCATCTCTTTTATCTTGAAAGCATATTGTTTTCGACACCCTTGTTAGTAGTTAGCACTATTGCAGTATTGCCATGTTCCACTAAATGGGCTTTTCTCCGTATTGTAATTTAATATTCAGGGAATTCGGTAGTGATCAATCATTGATTATATCTTAAAACCCTTGATCAAAAGGCAACATATTGACTTCCAAACCCTATTCCCTTCCTATTAAGATCCACGTTTGTTGCTGCCCATGCATCCACTGTTGATAGTTACATGTGACCAAATCAAGATGGTTTATCGTTTATGTGATTTTTGTTCACACTTGGGTATACTTAAGTGTTTGCTCACCAAGTCTTCATATGCTAATAGTAATAGGCAAGTTTAAAAACATGTGATACTCTAGGACGGTTAAGTCATCCTTTGAAATAAAAACGTGGCAATATAATATCTACCGGCACATAATTAATTGTGAGTGTAGAAGCATAAACACTAAATCTTCCAAAAAAAAAAAAAGCATAAACACTAAATGAGGCACATCATGTTAGGGGCTATTTGATTTTCATTATATGAACATGTCTCTGGAATAAGGTTAGCTTAATGTTGACGATATATACATGGTAGACTTATCCTACTCAACCATTTTCAGCTATTGCTTAAAAATTAAGCCAAAAATCTTGTTTCTTGGCTGAGAGAATAAGCCATTAAACTCGTTTAGCTGATTAAGCAAAAAACTAAAGACTCCCTACATTGGGGTATATGCACGTTCGTTATTATCCTTATCTCAAAGACTGATGCTGATAACCTAATGTGTCCTTGCCAGATCGGAAAAGATGTTGCCACACAATATGTTCAGGGGTGGGATTGGATGGCTCCCATCAGGTAAAAACATCAATCTTCTGAGTGATTAAAAAGCAGCTGGGTTTTTTCTTTCTTATTGACATTTCCTCTGCAAATGATATTGGTTGGGGAGTTGCTATCCTCTTATTTTAATTATTTGTATACTTATTGTTATTGTTGTTTTGGAGTTCCTGAACTGCAGAAGTTTGACAGTTCAGTAACCAAAAATGTTTCTACACTTCATAGAAAGATTTTTGGTTTATTTCTTGAGTTAAATGTCAGTCTCAGCTTCTGATTTATGAATTTGCAGTATCTTCATATAATCTCTCTTGGTTGTGTTATATTTATTGAAGTCTTGAGAAGTAACAGAGGTTATCCTTATCCATAGAAATCAACTTCAATTCTCGGTAAGGTTGTCTCTGATTTTGATTTTTAACCTGAAGGGAGACCTTAAGCAAGCTCAACGCATGTTTGGGAACTTCTAGTCAGTTGTTTATTAAACTCTGTTGTTGTTTAAATTGTTCTACAAACAAAGAGAACCTAAAAGATTTTTTTAGAGTGAGAAAGTGATGGATAGCAAGAGGCGCCAACACATGAATATTAGTTATTCCAAAGGAAACAATCATACTTAAGTATGCTCTGTGTATATGCGGTCATCAATTGCTGTATTGCTTCAAGATCTGTTACGTATAAGATATTTGGTCGTACTCACTGTTCTTGTACAACTATTCATGATATATCTTGTCAGATGAGGGTCACGATACAGAAAGTAAGGGAACATCTCCCTGTTCATTGCACTCTCTCAATTTGTTGTATGTATAAATGGTAAGCCCCAATAAGAGAACTAATATTAGATTCAATTACATACATCTTTGAAACCATCAAAATAGGATGGAAGATGGAAGGGAAGATCAATTTGGAAAAAAGGTGTGAGTTTGTAGAGTGCATCATGAAACTCTAGATGGGGACATGAAGACGACAAATTATTGTGGGAGGAGCTATTTCGGTGAGGCCCAAAAGACATGCCGGCCAACAACCAGCCAATGGAAAATGTAACTAGGAAATTGTATTCATTTTGGTGAGGGTGTGCTGGGCTATTGGCTTATCCAACCATCAGCTCAACCTGTTCATGACCTGATTGAGAAATCGAAACCGGTCTGGGGTGTTCAACAACCCAACTTTCTTCCACTCTTAGACCCTAGTATACACCTTCACACGGATTCACACTTTTTACTCCCCATCTGGCACTCTCATTTAACCAAGGTTTATATGGCTGGAAGATACAAAAGCCTATTTGAGGGTTGAAACATTAAACCCTGATGTGTATATTTTAGACATTAGGCATGGGGCCTGCCAGTAGAAGGATGATTTTCCGACATCTTTTAAGCAGTAATAAGCTCTTTTAAAGTGCTGGGGGTACATTAGTTGGCTCCATTTAAGCCATCCTTGTTATATTTTCAATTTTCATTAAACCAGAAGGTACTGGATTGGTTTCCTTAAATCAATGTAGTGATGAGTTATCTATTTCGTCCATTGTCGAAAGTTGGAATCATTGCTGAACACTTACTTATTAGGACAGGTCTCTGTTCGTTATTTCAGAAGGTATTTATATTGACATACCACCTGCAGGTTACGCTCCATTGTATTTCATTTGCTTTATGGCAGCAGCATTATTTAATCATGTGATGACGGCACTCAATTGCACTTGAAGAGTTGGATGATGTATGTATAAATTTTTCAGGGATAGGAACACTGGCATTTGGGATGAGGTATCCATCACTGTTGCTGGGGTGAGTCCTTGTTTAAACACCCATATTGTTTTTGCCTTCACTTTTTCCATTCCTTGATTAAATGCCTAGATGGTTTTGTCTTTTCACCTCTTCCATGTTACTCTATAAAGCACTAGTCTCCCATGATTCCGTCCTTCCACTGATTTGATAGTTATTGGTGATGTAGCAGTATCTTGTGGTTCTGCCAGTTGAACAAAATTTTTTGGCTCTGTCATGTTATGCCATTCTCAATTTTGCAAATCACTGGAGTGCAGATAGTCTGACAGATCAGCAAGTAATTGCAAGAAGACAAGAGTTGAATACTTTATTGACCAATTTTCTTCTCTTTATAGACTCATTTTTTAGTACATAGTAAATAAAAGAAGAGGTTTGTTGAGGACATAATAGATTGGAGTCCTTCATTTGAAAATGTGGGTTAGTTTTGCCTGAATATATTTTAATGTTGCCTTCTTTCTGATGTAAATGGCTGGAAAATTCTATATCATAGGGTCCATTGGTCTAGTTTATTTCTCATTTCCATTTTTATCCCCATATGCGTGGAGACGAGTGATGGACTGATGGCGGAAAGCAGGCTTAAATGAAGGAACGCTAATATCTGAAATATATCTCCTCATATGTTGTCATACATTATACATATAAGACATGTATTATCACTGATTGACAATATGATTACTCTATTTAGCATTTAATTCTTGCTTATTTTGCAGCCAATAAAAATTGTTGATCCTCATTTGGTTTCATCATTCTTTGATGATTACAAGAGGGTTTATTTGCATGCCACCACAGAGTTGGTCAACAGAAGTGCTAAGGCAGCTGATTGTTCGTTGAAAATTGAAGTGTCAACTACACTAGAAGGAAATACGTGCTTGGTTGAACATCTTCAGACAGAGCACTTGTCACTCCCCGCTGGATCAAATGTTCAATATACATTTCCCAAGGTGGAGTTCCTATTTCTAAAATCATCTTCTCACAAATACAGCTCCATAAATCAGAATAAGTAGTTTTCTCTACCAATTTTTTTTCCATATATTGGGTCATACCGCCATGAACCACGTCCAGTAATCACAGAAGAATAGACAAAGTTTCAAGTGGAAGATATTGTTTTATGATATATTTCCTTCTGCTGTCTTGTCACATTACTAGTCATTGTATACATCTACAAAGTACTAAGTGACCAAATTGGCAAGGATTTGAAATTGAAAAAATTACTCTCTACAGCTATCACTTCAGTGACTGTCAAGGGACAACCATCATCTGAAATTTTCATATTCAATTAACCATTTCTGCTGCTCCTTATGCTTCAGCTGAGTGATTGCTTTAAATAGAAAACTATAGTGCCCATGTATCATTACTGTCATTAGTGAGATTTGTAACTTCTCCTTGATGAAAGTAATATCAGGTGAAGTTGGGTATAATGGATGTTCGTTCTGTGTACTATTATTTAAAATGCCCGTATCATGATGAACTTGGATAATGGAAATGATAGAAAATAATAATGCATTATCCTATCCTACTGTGATTGCAATAGATGCAGCATGTAACTTCCTCTGTTCTCTTCCCCTTTCCATTATATTCTTATAATTAACCCCCACCCCTTTTTGGCGCTCTTCAGTATTCACTGTTTTCGTTCTAATTGTTTTGTGGTGGAGAGGGTGTCATTATGGAAACTTAGGGTCCTTTACCCTAACACTTACCCGGTAAGCGCTTACCAGAAAATTTCAACACTACAAATTACTTTATCAGGTAAGATTGTAGTCCATCAAAAGGGTATCGTATGCAACAATTTGCCGATGAACTCTCACTGGGTAATAGTCGTTACCCTCACTTACCGGGTAAGACTCTCCATCCTTATCATCGCTCTTAGCGGGTAAGATTCTCGGCTCTTGCAGTGTTCATCTAGTAAGGTAAATGACCTGGTAAGCATTTAGTAAACGGCCCCTTATTGTGATATTCACAGGGGTGTACATGTGGTTCAATTCCTTATCTTAGTCTTCTCGTTTACGAAATTTTCCCCATTTGGCTCTCTATATGTTCTGAGTTTTGGGATGAATGTGATCATAGAATCCCGAATACTGATACGGTAACGGTATAACTGCTCCCTGATTGAAGATGTTCTAATCAACCTAATAATTTGGAACACAAGTGAGGAGGTCAAAAAAAGAGTATATGTAGCATTCATTGCTTGAAATCTAGTACGATAATTGATCTCTTGGAATTGTTCACTTGTTACTTGCAGAAATGCACATACAGATATGCATGTCACTTGCTCTACTACCGTTGAAATTTTGGCAGCACTTCTCTCCATTTAAAATGTCGGTGATTTCTGCTTGCAGCTCTTCTTTTACAAACCAAATTTATGGTGGCCAAATGGCATGGGCAAGCAATCCCTGTACAATGTTGAAATTACAGTTGAGGTTGAGGGTTATGGAGAGTCTGATGTCTGGAGCCACCATTTTGGGTTCCGTAAAATTCACAGCGAAATTGATAGTGCTACCGGTGGAAGGTATGGTTCATCATTAAGTTGATTGTTATAAAGGTATAAGAAGTTGCGTCTATTATCGGTTCCTTTTGCAGGCTGTTTAAGGTCAATGGCGAACCTGTATTTATTCGTGGTGGAAATTGGATTCTATCTGATGGTTTGCTCAGGCTTTCAAAGAAGCGTTACAAAACCGACATCAAGTTTCATGCAGATATGAACTTTAATATGTTACGCTGTTGGGGCGGTGGATTGGCGGAGAGACCTGATTTTTATCACTACTGTGATATTTACGGTTTGCTGGTAACTTTTACCCCTTTTCTCTTTCAAGCCTCTTTTGAGTGGTCTAAACTTAAGTGTCAAGTGTAATTAATTATATTCAGTAACCTTCCATCTCAAACTAGTATGGTTAAGGCACAGATGCCATCATTAAATTTTTGTCTGCGGTGGCGTGGCGTTACAAGACAAAGACCATATTCGATGGAGAAATCCGTAGGCAATGTTACCACTTATGACAGAACTATCTGTCAGAAATCACATCTATAAACCAAACCAAAACCAAACTGCCCCAGCAAGTTCCACTGAGAGTAGGTTCTCGGGGTGAGAAATCCATCTATCTTAGTTCTAAATATATTATAAAATGTAACCTCTTATGTTATTATTTTAAATTTTAATTCAAACATTATAATGAACTAGACACCAAATTTAGCCTATTTCATTAAAAATGATTGAAAGTAGTTGGATTAGATGTCTGACTATAAATAGTTGCTCAAAACCAATGATTTGTATGTTGCAATTGATCCATCAGAAATGGTTGCTTTTCATTTAACGCAACTAGAATGCTATTTGAGAACAATCATAAGTGGAAGTGTAGAACTAAATTCACTCACTAGTGATGTCCAGGTCTTAATTTTAAAACTCAAAGGAAAATTAAGGAGCACACACTACAAATTTGTGCAGAAGTTACAGCATTGAAAGTTCTATTTGACATATGATCATGTGCATCAATGATCTGATAGTTTTTGTAGGTTTGGCAAGAGTTTTGGATCACCGGAGATGTTGATGGGAGAGGTGACCCTGTCTCAAACCCTGATGGTCCGCTAGATCACGACCTTTTCTTGTATTGTGCACGGGACACCGTCAAGCTTCTAAGAAATCATCCAAGTCTTGCTCTGTGGGTGGGAGGAAACGAACAAATACCACCAGATGATATCAATGAAGCTTTGACAAATGATCTAAAGCTTCATCCGTTTTTTCTGAAAGCCAATGAAAACAATAACTCAAAGGGAGAAACAGCCGTAACTTTGATGGACCCCAGCCAATATCTAGATGGAACACGAGTTTACATTAAAGGGTCCTTATGGGAAGGATTTGCAGATGGGGATGGGGGTTGGTCCGATGGACCTTACGAAATTCAGAACCCTGAGGACTTTTTCAAAGATGATTTCTACAAATATGGGTTTAACCCTGAGGTTGGTAACGTTGGGATGCCGGTTGCTGCTACTATCAGAGCAACAATGCCTTCAGAGGGATGGCAGATTCCTTTATTTAACGAGTTACCCACTGGCTACGTAGAAGAAGTTGCGAACCCTATATGGGTGTACCATAAATACATTCCTTACTCTAAACCAGATAAGGTGCATGATCAGATACTACTCTATGGTAAACCAAAGGATCTTGATGATTTTTGTCTTAAGGTATACCATGACTTTTTATGAGTTCCTCATGGATTTTTTATTCTTTCGCCCCTTTTTCTAATTTTTCTTTTTGTTTTGAATGCTTTCACAGGCTCAATTAGTCAATTATGTCCAATATAGAGCGTTACTAGAAGGATGGACATCTCGTATGTGGACCAAGTACACAGGTGTTCTGATATGGAAAACACAAAATCCTTGGACGGGTCTCCGAGGCCAATTTTATGATCATCTTCATGATCAAACTGCCGGATTTTATGGCTGTCGCCATGCTGCAGAACCGATACATGTCCAGTTAAACCTGGAAAGTTATTTCATAGAGGTAAATTCTTCATTTCTTGGTCATATTATTTGTTGATTCTGTGCTCAAGTTTCTCTTGTACTGGGAATCTCAGAAAAGAAAAACATGGGAAATCACTAAGATCTCAAAGATGATTTTATCGATAAAGAATTTAGTTAGCGCTCACTGACATCATGTTGGCGTATATAACTGCATTCAGTATATTGATGCTTATGAGAGCATCTCCAACGGTTTCTTCATAATTTATCCAAAATGGAGAAAAGTTGAAATCTGTAAAAAGAATTACATTCAACTCCAACTGTTTCTCCATTTTGGAGGTTCAAGCTTAATTCTGTACTAAAAAATATTCAATATAACATTTAATTGGTATTAATTTGGAGGGTTCCTCAAATTTGCTGAGTTTTACCCTCTTTCTCCTAGTTTCTCCATTTTGGAGAATCCCTTGGAGCAAAAATAAGGATAAAAACTCCAAAATCTCCATTTCCGAGGATCTGTTTTAGAGAGATGCTCTGGAAGCCAAACCTTTTGTGTTGATTCCACTATGGATAGCAACTGTACCATTTTCTATACTTGTAACAGCTTAATAAGCTTACTCTTCCCTTTAATGCAGGTGGTTAACACCACATCTGGTGAACTTTCTGATGTGGCAATCGAGGTATCTGTGTGGGATCTTGAAGGAACATGCCCTTACTACAAAGTATCCGAAACACTCTCCGTGCCACCAAAGAAAACACTACCAATATTTGAGATGAAATACCCAAAATCCAAAAACCCTAAAGCCACCTACTTTCTTCTCCTCAAACTCTATAAAGTTTCAGATTTCCAAATACTGTCAAGGAACTTTTACTGGCTGCATCTCCCCGGTGGCGATTATAAACTCTTGGAACCCTACAGAAACAAGAAAATACCCCTCAAGATGACTTCCGACATTTCCATTAGTGGATCAACTTATAACATCCGTGTGCAGATAAAGAACACATCAAAGAAACCCGACTCTAAAAATTTGCTCTACAAGAACAATTTCATGGAAAGAGATAATGACGGCGATTTTGACTTGAAATCATCGGATAAAAACAAGCAGGAAGTTGGTTTGTTACAGAAGATCTACAGCAGTTTTTCGAAAGAAGCTAATGAAGTTCGAGTATCTGAGATAAATGGTAGTGAGGTTGGGGTTGCTTTCTTTCTTAATTTCTCTGTTCATGGTTCTAAGCAGGATCATAGAAAAGGGGAAGACACTAGGATTCTTCCGGTTCATTATTCGGACAATTATTTTTCATTGGTTCCGGGTGAGGAGATGGCGGTCAACATTTCTTTTGACGTACCTGAAGGTGTCACTCCACGGCTTTCGCTTCAAGGCTGGAATTATGATACTGATCTTTAAGTCAGGTGTCGTTGCAATCGTAGGTGTGTTTTTGAACTCGAGTAACGAATAAATTCCATCGGATTGTGGAAAAGAGTGAGTTGATACTGGAAATTAGGAAAATATTAATACACATTTCTGTCTGCAAGTTGTGTTTTTGCCCAGGAAGTCGCAATTGTGCCTGTTGTTTGTTATAAGGAGATTGGAGGATGTATTCTGAATATATTGATTGATGGATTAAAGTGTCTATATGGATTTAAATAAACGTTGTTGTTGTTGTTGTTGTTGTTGTTGTTGTTGAATTAAAGGTTTGGATGT
>LUCG01227981.1:0-10669 GCA_001633085.1 Carthamus tinctorius
ATACATACAATGAAAAAACGTGACAAGTTCGATACACACCCATGTAATTAACCCTTAAAAAAACTCACGAATTTGATAAATGAAAAGATGCAGATAAGACAAGTATATCCATCTAGAGATTTATAGGTATTTGGGATTGCTTTTTGAGATCCAAAAGTGCTTTTTGTCAAATGTGCTTATTTACTTATGGTGGTGGAAAAATGAGTTTTTAAAAAGATGTTTGGATTAGCTTTTGTGGTGGTAAAAGTCAATAAGTCGATAAGTTGAGGTGTTTGACTTAGCTTATCAACTTTTTAAGAAGAGTTCGTGTCAAAAAACATTTTTCAAATCAAAAAGTCAGTACCTTTATGCTTTTCAAAACCTCCATTTCACTCCTTGTCAAAAAAGAGACTTCAAAAGTGTTTTTTGTGTTTTTATGACTATCCAAACAAGCTTATTGACTTATTGGCTTCTTGAGAAAAACAATCACAAACATGCTCGCGTCATACATTTGTTCGCTTAAAACCATGTTCCACAAATGCTATTCTATTTTAAAACACTGAGAGTTAATAAATATACATGAGTCTCAAATTTCTTCATTGTAAACAACTCCCATTTTCTTCATCATTAGTAATATGAGACATTAAACATGCACATTATTTTCAACTTTTACGAATGATTTGCTTTTATCGTCTCCCACGTCGTTGTCGAAGTTCTTGTCACCTAATGTTATTAGTTTTTGTTTCCTATTTCATGTATTATAGGAAAAACCCCATGATCATGATCTTATAGAACAATTTTAATATAAGTGCAAGACAAAAGTTACATCCTTAAAATTGTTAAAATCAAAGTCACATTTTCTACTGCTGAAACACATAGTTCGTCAATTACTAATTCCACTTTTTGCAAAAGAAATGTGTAGTTTTCAATTAAAGGATATGGGTTTTAACGTAGCGTGGGCCTACCAAACTTAGTGAGTTGTCTCAAGGATCAACATGATTTCGATACATTTTCTTCTTTTTGATAATTGTGATTTTAAGGTATAGGTTTGTTATATTTAGATGTATTACAATTATTCGATACAAACTCATTATGTTTAATTAATTATAACATCCAAGGAAAATACATCAAATGGATGCAATTTTGCATATGTTTACATTTTGACTAACGCAACTTTTACGCTATTCATGTGAGAACTAACGGTCAAAACATTTTATTTAAAAAAAAAAAACTAACTATAACCAAATCCACAAAGGAACATGATTCTAATGAAATTGGTCATATGTGTCCCTTAAATTAAAAGCTTTGAAAGAGTATACTTTGCCATTTCTACAAAGGAGAAAACATTTGATATTTGATTTTGATTTATATGGAAATTTGTTTGATGATAACCATCACTCATTAGGCCATGAGTAGCACGGTACGGGCTCACGGCTGGTATGAAGGCGGTTTCAGCAGGTTCAACCCTCATGTGGTATGCCCCTAGCAGGCTCACGCCACGGGTTCAAGGGCGGTTTTCATAACCCGTTCCTGCCCTCTCTCTCTCTCTTCTATATTTTTATTTAAAATTAATAAAAAATGGTAAGAGTATAAGGTATGAAAAGTTGGTGAGGGTTTAAGGGTATAGAATAACGGAAAGCTGATGTGGTGCTGATATGACAGTGAAATATTGTAGGTTCAAATGAGTGTGCTACTCATGGCCTTAAGAATGTGTTTTGGACTTAACGATCATCAATCAATGAAAATAATAAGAACATAACTCTCAAGCCTTTTCACCTTATCAATACCATTTATCTGGTTTTAGTTTGTCCAAAAGTACCATTTATCTGATTTTAGTTAAAGTAAATTTATTTAACCACTTCGGTTGTAAAATTTTTGAGCAAAAACATTAAATATAATACAAATATAAGACTTTTTCTTCAAAGATGTGTACAAATAAATTAGCTGTTTCAATACAAATATCTCCAAAAAGAAATTAAAACACCAAAAGGAAGCATATCCACCAATTACAATGGTTTTTAGCATAAATCCAGATATGACAAGCCAAAGAGAGATTACTCATCTCTTTAACTTTTTGTTTCTTTTAGATATTTTTTGATATAAAATAAGCTTTGCTTTGGTTCACAAATAATATTTTAGATATTTTTTGATATAAAATAAGGTTTGCTTTGGTTCACAAATCTAAAAAAATATATATATATATATATATATATATATATTATTAAAGTGTATGAAAGAGAGACATTAACCTTGTTTATGTGTCGTTTATCAACCATATTATAAACAAACCGTGTGGGTATTATCAACCATGGCCTGCAATTTTTAAGTCCAAAAACTTCCATTTCCTTAACTCCTTCCAATTTGTCCATTTCTGAAAACCCTAGATTCCCACCCTCCATGTTGCACTATAAGAACCCAATCCCATGGCTCACATCAAACTAGCTATACATTATTTCATGGCTAACTCGACTGAGCTCGTGCCGCCGGTCAAGGGGAGACGAAAGATGCCCAACTCTAGGGGCCACCCCAAGTACGTGGGGGTCCGGCAGCGGCCATCGGGGCGGTGGGTGGCGGAGATCAAAGACTCGTTGCAGAAGGTCCGGTTATGGCTCGGGACTTTCGACACGGCCGAGGAGGCTGCCCAGGCGTATGACCAAGCCGCCCGGACTTTGCGTGGGGCCAATGCTCGAACCAACTTCGAGTTGCCGAATGACGGGAATGCCCTTCGGGGTTTGCCGGAGAACGACGAGCCGTTTTCGTTTGAGGAAGCGTGTGGTTCGGACGGCGGGGAGGGCGGGCTTGTTGGTGCGCTCAAGGCGAAGTTATACGTAAGGAATGGATCGGGATCGAACCATGCGAAAACGACTAAAGCGGTGTTGCAACCGATAGGGACGAATACAACTATAAGGAAAAGGAAAGTGCCACATCCGATGGTGGCACCTTTGCCACCTGATCATGATCATGATCATGATCAGGCGGCCAGTGATCAGATTGATCGTTTGCTGAGCGGTCAATCTGATCAGGATCATGACAAGAACCACCACGTTGGGGATGCGGTTGAACTTGTGAGTTCGAATGGCTACAACGGGTTACAGTGGTGCTACGAGCCTCTAGGACTGCCGGCAACGGTCCCATGGCCTACTGAAATCCCGTGGCTAGCGGCTTCAAACACAAGCAACCAAGCCACGGATCTTTCAACCGGCTTGTTTGACACCAGTCTCATGGATTCCATGTGGCCGGTTTCGACCGAGGCTAACCAGTTAACCGGAACCACAGGGACCGGGAGTTGGCCATTGGATCAACAGTGTGACTACAGCTGGGATGGTGGTGGTGGTGGTGGTTTAGGTCAATCTGGTAATAGTGTTGCAGTCAATGCATCCAACTGGGATCCTTTCACCTATGTAAATTCAGTTTTAGGTTGACATGATACACCTTTTTAGGATCAAGAATTCTTTATCTCTAATTTTATATTTAATTTTGTGTGGATGAGACCATCAAATATGGTTATGGTTCTCATCATTTGTTAACTTTGATTCATGTAATCTCTAAGTTGCAAAGAAAACCCTAAAATAGCAAGTGTGTTTTGAACAAATCATGCAAATATAACTATTTATTGTACATATCTTTTTATCTAAAGTGTAAACTCTATCATTTGTTAACCAAATGACAATCTTCAAAAATATAATTGTAGAATGGGTCTTACAACTTATAAAGATGCAGGTGCTGCTTCCATTTCGCTAAAGCTGGATGTAATAAGGTTCAACGCCTATATATATATATATATATATATAGAAAGCTTCATGTCAGGATTTCATAGTTCCCATATGCAGACCAAATTGTTGACAGAAACAAAAGGAGGTTCTTCATACCTTAAATTTCTTCTTGTCGAAACTGTTTTCTCCTTTTTCTCTTTTTAATTCTCAATCTTCGACTTCCATCGGTTCTATAAGCCGCCACTATCATGACAAGTTTTTGGTCAAAGAATTAAAAGAAGTAGTCATCTATATCCGATGATCATGCCACTCTAGGCCATTGAATCGCCGTTCTGAGGGTGAACCTGCAATGATTTACAGTTGCATATGTTAATTGGTGGTGGTTTATGTTTTTGTTTTGGTATAGAGAAAGAATTGAAAGAGAGAAGGATTTAGTTATACTAACATGAAACTGCCTATCGTTAAAGCTTGTTCTTAGCTTCAACTCGCCTCTATTGGTGATCATTTCATCCAATATCTCCGTGGAAGATACATCAAAGTAGTCATCATCATCATCGGATTCTTCAGCTCCGTGTTCAAACACCTTCAAACGAATACTTGCAATGTTAGACGGATAATTGCTTAACTGAAGTTCTGCTAGACATTCATTATTCATATTCTTGGTGAGGTACACCATTCAAGAGAAATTGATTTTAAGGCATACTTTAGATCATGAAATTTTATGCTTTTTTTTTTGGTATTTTTGGTATGTTCTTCATAGTCCCATACCCTTATTCTTTCTCAGGTAACTAAATGGTGAGAAGATTGACATGAAGGCTTTCATCAAAGGCAAAGCCTGCTCAATAAACAAGTATCTTAAGCATATGGTACATTAGTGAGTAGAATACAGTTGTTAACTCTTTTTGTAGTTATTCTTTGCTGGTTGTTGAGTGGACTACTATCATGGTGACAGATAGGCAAATATTTCTCTTGCTGCTTTTGTCTTCACATACAATAATCAATAACTTTTCTTAAGCATATTCTTCTTATTCACAACTCAAATTTTTGTGTGCATACAGCTCAGGCGTTGCAAATCTTGTTCTAAATTATTCGGTATATATTCGCGCCTTGAATAACAGTGGCTAGATAGGATAGATTATCAAGAAAGGAAAAAGTCACCAACTTGAAAATTGTGGAAGGTATGGAGAATTTTCAACATAACATAGAAAGATAATGACAATATGACAACATACCCTCCGTGAAAGACTGATATTGTGAACTGGTTCCCCAATAAATTCTTCGTAAGCAGAGGAGTCTAGTTCCTGAAGATGTTGACGCGGGAACAGTTTGGGAAGAAAATGCTCTCTTATGGGTATTAGCAAGAAGAATGGTAATGGAAACAATATTCCACCTACTGGTACCCATGTAAGTCCATAACAAACAAAGAAGTACAAGAGCTGGAAGAATGTGAACATCATTATGTATTTGAATGGCACCGATTCCAGATATGAAGCATGAGGCCCTTCATAAACTCTGTCTCAGATACACCACAATAAGGTTGAGTCCAACTAGTGATTAGCTCACACCTGAAATAATGTTCAAGTTTTTTTTATAGTAAGAACTAAGAACTCTAGATGTTTACACTTACTTGAAACGGCGGCCAGAAGGGATGAAAAGCAGCAACAATCTTTCCCAAAATTGATTACCAGGGAGGCTATCTATGGACATATAGGCAAAGTATCCCCATAGAACAGAGGTGGGTATCATCCGGATAGCGGGCATAGCAAAGACTGCAGATCCCACTAAGAAGGACTGAAGTAGATTTGTTACTCTTTGCTCGTTGACTCGGACTGGAATGTGATCTTCAATATGCTTATCGGGATCAAATTTACCGTTGGCTTCTCCTCCATCTTCATGATTCATGACAACTTCCTTCAAGTCTTCCAACTCTTTGTCTACCGGACTCTGCAGACAAATGAACTTTGCTTAACCTGTACAACTTTCCAAGTTATATGCTGTTTTGTAGTATTAAGGAAGGAAAACAGAATTAATAGATCTTCTTTAGGTTATCCTTTGTGAGCCATGGACACATACAACACAGTGATATTGAAAATATGACATACTTCTGGATGAGGATCCATCTCAACAAAACCAGCATGCATCCTTCCATAGATTTCTGAGCTGCTTGCATCCATCTTCATGCCTTCCTTCGCACACTTAACCATCTTCTTTCGTATCAACTGAAAACCATGAATCATAACATTTTATGCCTGAGAAAGAAACAACTTTTTAACCGATTGAAAAAACTTATTTTCAATTGCATGCCTAACCTGTTTCTCAAGAGTTGCAAGACTCCTAGTGTGCATGGGTGATTGTGGGATTACACCATTCGACGGTGGGACTCCAACCATACCACAAATCAGGGTCTAATTTACACATTCAAAGATAGCTATTAGTATGATATGCTAAACAGAATAGAGTGAAAACTTATATGCAAGGGAGACCAGGTTTGCAAGATCAGAATATAAATAATGATACACAAAACATAACTTGATGGAGAAAGGGAAAAAAACATTAGAAGCGAATACCATGAATCCTAGCAACAATAAATCATAATGGTAAGCAGAGGGGTTTTTGAGATTGAATTCTTTCTGCTGTGCCATTTGTGCAGCTACACTATGGTCGAAAAAGTACAAGGCAGCAATCATCAGGGCTGGTATCAAGGCAGTAAAAATGTGAATCACTGGAACCTTCGACATATCCTGCAATAAATATTAATCTTTAGTTTCTGATAATGGCTTCATTAAGAAAGCACTTAGCGTGCTGAAAACATCCAAGTCTATATCTTCGCTGGAGTGGCGGCTGTAATATCTTCTTTTCTATTTTATACCTTGACGACTGTCCAATGCGATAAAGATCCAGCTTCCCATGGAAGAGGACAAAAGAGCCGTCGTGGAACATCATGAGGAACTTTTTTGGGCTTGGCATAAGATATTGCACTCCACAACAAAACCATAAAAGGAACCCCATAATCTCCTATAAAACTCCTTAGCCAACCTGTTCTTGCCAAAACCATAGAAAACATATCAAATTGCAAACAATAGATGCCAAAATCAAATATTACATGCACTTACCTACACCATAAGGCCAAGACCTAGCACCTCTACTCTTCATGGAAGTCAGGAGGGTACCAAAAGCCAAAATAACTGCGAATAACCCATTCGTATACAGCCAATGAAATTGGTACTCCTCTTTTATATCATTTTCGCCTTCTGGAATATGGAACTCACTTATTAATCCCTAAAATACAACATAAACCGTGTTAAATGGAATATGTCCCAGCTTAATTATAGATTACACTGGCATAGCTTTGAAAAGGAAAAACAAAATATTAACAACTGCAGCTTCATGCCTTAATAGCCTCTTGCATAAAAAGCACCGAAATCAACATGCCAAAAAGTTCCCCAGCAACCCTTGTGAATCTTGTGATCAGTGTGCAAGCATTGAGTATGGCAAGAACACACAACATCACAGAGGTCCAGACACAGACCCTGATTAGAAACAATAACAAATATTAACCTGTGCATAGCAGGTAAGAGAACCGATGATAATTATACTTCAAACATTAGGAACAAGGCTGTATACCATCCAGCCCAAGCAAGAAATTGTTCCTTCCCCAACTCTGGCCTTCCTTTGGCAAAGTTATACAGGTAGCTGTACATTATAACCGTAGGTTCAGCGACGCCTAATATCAGAAGTGGTTGTCCACCGAATAGTGAATGGATGATTCCACATATAGCCGTAGAGGTGAGAGTTTCCACAGCACTCAAGGTATCATCTGCCCTCAAACAAAAAAACCGAGACAAATAAGCATAACTTCTATAAGGTACCAGGGTAACTCAATGAATGAAGGATTACACACAATATATCTATTTGTACCTGTATCCTTATTCAGCTGCTCACCGAATGCAATCACTGGAAGGGCGGAGGCAAAGAAGATGTATGCCGTTGGAGCCAATATTCTGGAAAAAGGATTGGCATCATCAAAACCAAACAGAAGCAGCATTAGTGCAATTGGTTAACTTCTCAATGTGCATTTTATGGCCTAAGACTAGTAACCAGATGAGATACCTTGCTCCTGAACCTAGTGCCCGGGTCCAATCTTGCTTGTAGCACTGCAATCTTCCTCGAACATCTTTGTTAATCCCACTGAAGGGAGTTTTAGGGGTATCCATTGCAGATATGGTCAAAGAAGCAACTCTTCCGCTAAAACCTGTATAACAACAAAAAGAAACTTTATAGAGTTTAACGTTGCTCATCTTTTAACTAAAATGACCAGAAATCATGAATGTTGTTGCTAATTAGTCGGCAACATTATATGAAATATGTCATTGCTTTCTCATATCTAATATTTTACAAACATAGATTTCGATTAATAGAAATTCTGCTAGATTTTGTGGTGTTACAAAAAAGGCAATAACATTCAGAAGCTCAAATTTCAGGGTTGCCACAATGTTAAGAGACAAGCCTTGGAGCAAGTAGCTAGTAAGGTTACTCTGAGAAGGTTTTGGATTTGAGTAACAGAAACAAGGGTGCCCAGTGGTATGCAGGGGTTTGGATTATAATACTGTTCTACATGTGATGTGCTCAATATCTAAATTATTTTCGCAAACATCAAAAACGCATATCAGAGTAAGGGGCCGTTCACTAAACACTTACTCAGGTAAGCACTTACCAAGTCATATTACCTTACCGGAAGCATATGACAAGGATCAAGAATCTTACCCCAGTAAGAGCAAAGGCAAGGATGAGAGTCTTACCCTTTGTAAGTGAGCTTCGTCATCTCTTTACCACGGTTAGCACACTTACCAGGTAAACTGTTTCATACGATACCATTTTCGTGAACTAAAAATCTTACCCGGTAAGCAAGTAATAGTGTTGGATTTGATTGGTAAGCACTTACTCGGGTAAGCGTTTGGTAAACGGAGCCTAAGAAATTAGTCGTACAGCTGAATTGAGCTAACATAGGCTACAAGAACACGCAAACAACTCATCCTGCATGAATATGTTCTCAACCACCTGAATCATGTTATTTCGTCAGTGGCCTATCAATCTGAATATGCTGGAAAAATTTAAACACAAAACATTTGAAAATGCCTGATTTAGATTAACATTTGAAAATGCCTGATTTGAAAATATAAACCGATATTGTCTACATTCCACAATAATGATTAAAATTAGCCAAATCAAGTTTAGAACGTAAAATTAATTAGGTTGTAACATCTACTCATCTGGGAGAGTAATTAACAATATACATACTAATGACAAAGTAGGATGATTAATTAATTACCAGGGATAAACGATAATCGGAAACGATTAGATTTATATATAGAGATTTATATGCATCGATCTTTTGCATCTTGCTCCTCCTCCATTTTCAGTAGAGAGGGAAATTAAGATAGTACGGAGATACGGCGGAAGGACGGTGGTGGTTGTGTGATACTCAGCGGCGAAAACCGTCGGGCTGGAGCCACGTGGCGTGCATGCATGCGGGCCTGCCGGATCTTAATTACGACTTCACTTGAATGGCTCACTTTTTAATTAAACAAATTAAATTATAAGTTTTGTTTTTTTTTAAATGTTAACTTAGATGCATTAATTGAAGTGAACATTAACGATTGAAAGACAGAAAAAAAAGAAAAGAAAAGAAGAATGTAGGCAGATTTGCAAGGTTGTGGATTTTTTTTTCATCACATCTCGCGCACTGAAATGCTGATTAAGCGATTTAAGATGTTTTAGAAAGCCAAGAAACAAATCTACGATCTCTGTGTTTTACGTTTTTGCAAATTTGGAATGCTTCTAAGGTAAAACCCACGTTGAAATCGTAAGAATGATGTTGGATGGAAATAAAATGTAATTAAGTGGTTAGGTTACCATTTAATTAATCAAATGACATTAAGGGTTAAGAGGCCCTGAAAAAGAAAATAGTTCGAATTGTCTTATGCCTGAACGAATCAGACATAAGTGACAAATAAGATTTAGAAACCAAAAAACAAAAAGGTCTAATCATTAACCTATTTTTTTTTGAAAAATGTCCATCTAGGTTTTGCCTAAGTTACATCTTTGTAATTTGGGATTAAGTTATAACCATATGAGACTAAGGTGGCGTTTGGTTCGCTGGAATCCGGCGGAATTTGAAGGAATTGGAATGGTCAATTCCATTGACCAAATTTCTTCCTGCGTTTGGTTCGTCTTTTGAATTTTCACAAGGAATTCGAATTCCACAAATGAAGGAATGTAGATTCCTTAGGTTTTATCAAGGAATTTCAATTCTTTCCTGCCATCTTTAAAAAAAAACTATATTGCTCCATTTCATTCACCCATGATGGATGTAACTACCGTGACCCCCCTCACAGTTGCCGCCGCCACCATCTTTGCCGCCGCCGTCTTCACCGCCGCCGCTGCCACCTTTCAAACGCATGGTCAAAGATTTTTAAATTCCATTCCAATTCCTTCAGATTTCAATTCCTTTGACAAATTCCAATTCCAACAGATTCCATTATGCAAACCAAAGTCACCTAAATATGATTATATAATGCTAGCATCTAGACTCCAATCCAACGTAAATAGAATGTTACACCACATCTTCTAGGTATTTTATCATTATGTTACTATCGTTGTGATTTAGTCATTAACCTATTCCTTATGTAGTTTTTATTTGTTAGCTTTTTTTCTGGTGCTTTTAAATAATCATTTTTTATGTTTTAGTTCATATGAAATAAATTGGATTTGAAAATTGGAACATGCAAAAAGAAAGGACTTTACCTACAGGGATGGATTTAGAGAAACTTTAAACGGTGGCATCAAATATATATATATATAGAGAGAGATATTTTCACAAAGTCAATATTGATTTAGTGGTTGGTCTCGTGTTCGAGTCTTGTTATTATAAATTTTTTAGAAACATAATAAATATAATATTAAAAGCTAAAAAACTA
>LUCG01228007.1:0-15361 GCA_001633085.1 Carthamus tinctorius
TTGAGATCACTTCTCTACTTCGCATTTTTTTAGCACTTCTCATTTGAACCTAATACTATGTACATATGTATATATATATAAGTTTGTTATTATACATTGGGAAAATATGAAAATTAATAAAATTACCAGTCCTCTTTGCACACCATCAGGCTTGATAGCAATGAAGGTCCTCTCCATCTGTGTGCAAGGCAAGAGAAGTAATCATATTTTCTTTGAACATAAAGTTATAGCAAATGGGAGAAAGGAATTAGGGGTGGCTTGGTATGGTACCATGTGTTTCTTTTTCAATACCGAATACCAACCAATTATAATTGATGAAAAAAAAATCCTATAACATGTATTAACCAACCGTATTTGGTAGTACCAACTAAATTGGTACCATTTTTTCTGCTGGTATTTGGACAAAAAGTTAATTACCAACACTCCTAACCAGCCCCACATGAAACCCGCTTCCAAGAACACCAATGTGAGTGGGTATTTTTTGGCGGGCACGGCCGGGGTTTGAACTTTGAACCCAGATTATGTATTTGGACAAAGTCTCCACCCTTTTTTTGGGCTGGTATTGGCTTTATATCAACTTCAAACTACATACATGAAACCTTGCAATTTTGTTTAAAATTTTAGTTTGTAGGTAGCATATTCTTGCTTAAGGGTTTTTCACGACAAAAAGTAAAACTTGCAAACATCCAAATACTCAAATAAAAAAACTAAACTTACGGTATTTAATATTCAATACATAAAAGAAATACAAAGACTAATAGATAAATAAATCAGTCGACACTATGACTATGATGCAAGACTTTCCATACTATGTACCAACCAAGTTTTCATACTTGGTATGCGGTGACGAACCTAAAGGTAAAAGGTGAGGAAGGGCCCCACTAAAATTACTGAAAAGATTTTTCCAGGTTTAAAACAATTTTTTTTTAGTTTCTAATAAAGTTCCTCTAGTAATATTTCATTAGTGCCCCCATTATTTAAAAAAAAAAAATCTCGAAACCAATCAAAAAATAAAGAAAAACTTTTGAAGTCGATCAAAATACCAAGAGAAACTCTAAAATCAATTAATTAAAGACCAATATAAACTCTAAAAATCAACTAAAAAACCAAGAAAAACCCTTGAAATTAACCCAAAAACATTATAATTTTCTTGATGCACTGAGAACTATACTAAACACACAGCGTACGACTTTGCAGGGTTTTAATCTACCTTAAAGGTGTCCTCAAACAAAAATGGGAAATTGGCTAAATTGGCCAATTCACACTTCATTTTTCACCTCCTAGCCTATTCTCTCCCAAAATTGCAAAAATATCCCTTCGATCCGTAATTTAAGACCGTAATTACGGATGTGGACCAATTTTGTAATAAAATTCAAAGCTCAGGGGCTGGGTCCGTAATTAGCATTTCCGTAATTACGGAAATGCCACGTGGCGGCATCTCATTGGTCTAGGGAGCATGGCACAGACCCGCAATTATGGAGCCAGGTCCGTAATATACGGCCTGCTCCGCAATTACGGTCTTAAATTACGAACCGAAGGGCTATTTTTGCAATTCTGGGAGAGAATAGGCTAGGAGGTGAAAATTTGGCTAGTTTAGCCAATTTTCCAAACAAAAATCCTAGATTATGGTAATAACAAACGATCGCAACCGGTGCTAATTAAATTGGTACGGGTGGTATATATACGGGTTGTTTTACTTTTTGTACCCTAAGGCTGCGTTTGGTACGTGGGACATGACAGGATGGGACGGGACAAAACTCACCGTCCCATATTTGACGTGTCATGGGACAAAACAGGAATTCACTGTCCCATGTTTGGTGCGACATGGGACAGAAACAGGAACTGAGACAAGGTGGGACAACGTGAGACAAAAAAGTTTTTTTTGTTCCACCTGCATGGGACAGAAATGAGGCAGAAACTAATATATGCTGTGATGCTAGCAATCATGAACAAAGAAATTTGCAATTGATCTAATACCTGTGATGCATGTGCCTCTTGGTCCTGAAGCATGTATGCTGTAATTAGTTACATACCCAAAAAGAGAACTTAATTAATCATAGAATCCACAATGAAGCTAAGAAGGACAATAAACTCAAAAAAAATCATAGAAATCAAAATCTCAAACCTGCAGCAGGAAGAGCAAGAGCTCCAGCAATCCATGTGTTGGTGGTGGTGTTATCTCTCTTGATGGAAGCGATAGCCGGTAGCGTTCCTCTGAAGGAAACCGCTACCGCAGAAGCTACCGTTCGTCCTTCTACAAGTGAAAAAAAAGGACAAACAAAATAAAATCCACAACGAATCTAGAAGTCGAACACAACAGATTTCTCTACGTTACGTATCCACACTCATCCAACAGATGAACATACCGATCATAATCATATTTTAAGGCTATGTTTGGCAAACCAGCTGATAAGCTAGTTGTTGACTTATAAGCTAGCTTATGAATAAATTATGTTTGACAAAGAGTAGTTTATGAGTATGTAAAATGACCAAAAAAAGGTATTTTGGGGTAGGGCTAGGTTCAAATGTGAACTCAATTTTGGTTGTGAACGTGATGACCATTAAAATCGCGTAACGTGGCAATATTCACTCTGAATATCATGCATTATTCGGAGTGAATAAAGGCTATTCACTCCGAATAATGCATGATATTCAGAGTGAATATTGCCACGTGACACGATTTTAGTGGTCCTCACGTTTCCAATGAAGAATAAGTTTTCATTTGCACTTTCTTCTCTTGGGGTATAATAGTTAATGTTAATAAGGATGTAATTGGAAAAAACTGCAAAAAAACTCCTAAAACGCTACTCCAACTAGTGTTTCAATAATCCAGCTTATGGTCCATCCAGACACGTACTAGCTTATTTTTTGCCAAACACAACCTAAATCTAATTAACGAACAAATGATTTCAAATTAAAAAAAACAAGCAAACACAAGCTAATTAAATGTTATCAATCTTCACAATCTGGCTCTTAGATACTGTCGATTCCGAGCGTAATTAATGTAACATAAGCAATTAACCGATAATCCCTAACAAATCATTTCAATACCAGATCCACAATCAATAATGCACATCAATTTTGATAACATACAATGTGCAACAAACAACACACAGATTTCATCATATCCGATTCGAACTTCGAGTTCACAACACGATTTGAACCTAAAAACGTACAAAATTAAAAGTTAAAACTCACCGGATACGACATGATGCCTGTGCTTGGAAGCAGAGGAGAGAAGAGATTTAGCAGCTCGTGAAGCAGATCTGTAGATTTTAGAACTCATTCTCCTTCTAAACGAATCAAAACCGAACTAAAAGTGGATCAAAAAGTAACAAATTCGAAATGAAAATGGAATTGAGAAGCTTTGATTTGGTTTTTCTATAGAGCAAAATGGAGTGAGAACAAAGGAAGGTATAATCGTTTGGTTTGGTTTAGTTATGGAGAAAGGATTTAAAGGTGGCAATTTGGAAAATATTTTTTAAAAAACCCCCTAAGGTTTGTATCAACTTACAATTATACCCATCAACTTTTTGGAAGTGGAAAGGTTGTGTTATCTTAAGCAAGTTATCATGTTTCAGTATTTAAATAAAAAAAAGGTTTTGAGTTTTGATATTTGGACAAAACAAGACATTGTATGATACGACTGAATAAGACAAGAGAACTGTACACGAGAAGTTGTCTGTATGGTGTTAGACCTGCCTAGGACTCAGCTAGGGTTGGTATGTACAAGTTGACCTAAATGTTGTTTATTGATCTTATATGGTGGTTATCGACAACGGTCGAAGACGAGGTAGTGATTGTGACGGAGGCAAATGTGTTGACAGTGGCGGCAGTGACTAGTGATACTGTGATAGTGATTGTGGAAAAAGGTATTCGACAGTTATGACATTTTATTTCGAAGCATGTGTTTATCGTGTACTATAACGTATATAATATACTTTTATCATGCATTGAGCAAGTCCATTTAGACAATATAAGTCATGAAATTGTAATAGAAATCAGAATATAGTAAAACAAACCAGATAAAACACATAAATCACAATGTCTACTTTTTTGTTGATTTAGTTTAATATTCAACGTACAAAGAAAATAATCGATGGTGCAAGAATTGAAGGACTGGTATTGTTCATGCTACGTAAGTCGAGGGTTTCATTTGTAAATAATTCTTTTTTACTTTTGGAGGGTCAAAACACTACCTTTGATTACTATTTTTAGAATGTGTGTATCGTGGACCGTTAGATCCGAAGTAGTGGGGCATACCGAAATAAGGTTGGAATGCATATCCACCGTCCGATCAGATCCATGCACATCACATTGCTCCTCTCTAACTAAGATATTACGGCGTCGTTTTCGGAGTCATTCGACTATACCAAAAAATAAAAATAAAATAAAAAATTACTACTCTAGCCTTCCATGCCAAATTTTGGGAATTTTTTAGACTTTGGATGTGATCCAAAAATTGTTCATTGTGAATTAAAATTGAGTTTTATAATCTTTAAAATTTTAATTTTAGTTTAGTTTTTTTTTTTTGATAAGGTTCACTTGGGGTTGTCCAGACTACATCCTTGGTAATTTTTACCGAGAGCTAAAACATGCTCCCCTGAGATTAACACTCAGTGGCCCCTGGTTGCTCACCACTGGATTCGAACTTGGGTGGGTTTTTTCCCAACACCAAGCCTTAACCAGTAGACTGCCCCATTGGTTACAAAAAGTATTTAAAAAGAAGAGGGTTTAATTATAATCAAAGCATGTATAGCGTAGTGGTAGAGGTATTATCCTGAGGTGGGGGTCAGTGGATGTAAGTGGCGATACCTTGGTTCGAAACCCCGTGGCTGTAAGTGGCGATACCTTGGTTCCGGGCCGGCCTTTGGGATGATTTGAGATCGACGCGGATTAGTCGGGTGCACGAATGGATTCCAGATATCGTGGAAACGTGTGTGTGAGTTTAGCTGCCGTTCAAAAAAATGATTTAATTATAACTTATCAATTCAATTAGAATCGATTAACTATAAATAGACACTCAATTTAATCGAACTGGATCCAAAGTTGTTACATTAAGAACTTTTGATGTTGTTGTATAATGAGATAACAATGATACATATATGTTAACACAATCCTAGGCAATCAACAATATAAACCTAAACCCAGACCATTAATAGCTTGAATCATAATCCTAAACAATCAACAATTTTGAACCTAAATAATTTGGACTATAGCTTTACAGAGATTGATGAAAAATGCCCTAAACACATACCAAATTGGGCCCCAAAATTTTGAAATCTTGTTAAGTGTGATTTTATAGAAGGGTCCAGAATATATGATTCCTTGGTTAAAAAGATAGATTAATTGGTTAACCATTGGATAGAAAATATTGGATGCCTTTGGTATGTAGCTTAGTTGGCAAATGAATGGGAAGACTTCATCTAAATACATAATAGGTCCTGGACCACCACCCCCACTAGCCTCAAATGCCGAGTGAGCCTAAAAATGCTTCCTCACATTGGTGTCGTTGGAAGCAGGTTCCATGTGGGACTGGTTAGAGTCGCCGGTAATCAACTTTTTGTCCAAAAAAAAATTGGATGGATCAAGTCCACTCCAGTCAATAATAATATCCAATGAATTAGATTGAATAGATTCTTCAATGTTAACCAAATTAGACCAAATCCACCATAAACATAAATGTAAAATTATTTAACTATATTGTGTTTCTTAAAATCGCAACAATCGTTTTACAAATGCATATTGGTAAAATAATTATGTTTTTAATGTGTTTTTTTGGGGGTCTAGTTTTAATGCACTCCATCAACAAAGAGAGAGGGCTTTGTGGATTTGGAAGATGACCAATACTTTATTACTTTTAGAAACAAAAATAATGGAATTTACATCATAAAGTATTTGAATTACTAAAAGCCAAATGGTAGGGTGGTGCATTGCATATGTACAAACTAATAACACTGGTGAATTGATGGCAAAGGCTTATCAACCAATCTAAAAGTCAATCTTATGCCATTATATTGGCACAAATTGTTGTTATGTATCGGGTGAATCATCGACCGTGCTTGAATCGGATTCCGTTTTGCACTCCTCTTGCAGTGTCGTCAACCAAGCATCCACCTGAAACAAAGGAAACGATTTTGAAAACCAAACTAGCCCAGTATATCCTATACAGCCCCTTAGTTTGATCTATAGTTGTATTTTTTTTACTTTGGTCTTATCATTTTTGGGACTTTTTAATGCAAGTATTCTAGATGGATTTATTTCTGATTTTACTTTTTAGGGGACATTTGGTTCGCAGAACGTAATTTGATGGAATTTGGCCAAACGTTTGGTTGGTAGGAATTCAGTTCCTTCGCTTAAGCCAATGAATGATGAATTCCTTAATTTGTGGAATTCAAAGGATTGCATCAAGTTCATACCGCGAACCACACATCACTAAGGAATGTGGCCAAAGGAATCTGTCATTCCAATTCCATCAAATTCCTTTGAATTCCGCATTTGGTTTGCAGAATGGAATTGGAATGACAAATTCCTTTGGCCACATTCCATAGTGATGTGTGGTTTGCAGTATGAACTTGATGCAATCCTTTGAATTCCACAAATTGAAATCCATCGAAGGAATTTGACTTGAAGGAATTGGAAGGGAATTTGACCACGCGTTTAGTTGGTAGAAATTCAATTCCTTTACTTAAGCCAAGGAATGATGAATTGTTTAAATCATGGAATTTAATAGAATTCAAGGGATTCCATCAAATTCATTCCGCATTTCAAAAATCACTAAGGAATTTGGTCAAAGAAATTTATCATTCCAATTCCATCAAGTTCCTTTGAATTCCGCAAACCTTAACATCCCCTTAATCTGAAGCCCACCTAAGAACCACCCTTGATACGGGGATTGATCTAGTGCATCTCATCCTAATGTGCATCCAACGGTTGATAACCACTTCTCACGTTAACCTCAAGTTCTCACGGAACCCAACCTTTACTTCTACTTACAAGAATCAATAAGAACCGATTTTATCAGAGTCCGCACAACCCCATAGGAACCAAAGCTTAACGAGCATGGCTTCAAGCCTTACGCAAACCAAGCTCAAGCTTGGCAAGCCAGATGCTAGCCTGCCTGCAGTCATATTTTTAACGAGTTGACAAATTAGGGCTTGGCTCGAATCCACCCCTATAATGAGCGTGTACAATAGGGTTATTTAGCTTATTGACCTTCTACAAAACTAACAAAGAATAGAAACCTCTAGTGAATTTTCAAGTTTTTACAAGGGTAAGCTGTTTTACACTAGAGGCAGGTCAGATGAATGTCATTGGGTTAAAAAAACATTTAGAAGGCCATGCTCCCCACTAAAACCTAATTAAGGTCATTTACCCAAAGGACCCTCAGAATGGCTATTTAGTTCAATGACCTTCTCCAGAAGCTGGTTTTGCAAAATGACCCTTTAGTGTATTGGGTTGGGTTCTAGTGAGAAGGGATCTCCACCCTTGGATCAAATCCTAATTGAAGATCAACACTAATGAAATGCACCAGATCAATTCCCGTGAGAAGATAATTCATGGGGTGGGGTGAGATTAAAACTAATCAACGGTCCAGATCCCTTCTCATGCTTCTCATTTTAACTCTTTTTCTAACACGATCCTTCGTCCTAGTGTATTTCAAGTTTTTTCGGGAGGAGGTTGTTTTACATCAGGAGCAGGCCAAATGAGGTCATCGAGTTAATTTTTTAAGGCATGGTTACCTGCAATTTTGAAGCACTTGAGCATTCGTATCTCAATCCATGGCGAGTTACTATGTAAAAGTAATGTCGAGTTTGCCCCTCTTCTTGAGTAAGACATGGCATACGCCCTACTTCCACAACATCAGACAAAAGGGTCGAGTCTTGAGGACTTATATCTGAAATTTTTTAAATCTGATTAGCAAAAACACAAAAAAAATCTTGTACACCAAAACTAATACCATCAGTGCTTTTGTAATTAGTACATTGTTAAATAGGTAACTTAACATGGATCGTCCCAAAACTTGGAGATCTTTTTTTAACATTTTTTTCTAGGACTAAGGAAGCATGCAGAAATGGGCAAAATGCATTAGGATGAAACAAAATTTGCCTCATATTCCTACTTAAGGCTGTTTGGCAGTTGTTGAATGGTTTGATGCAGGATGATTAAGTGGTCAAAATGATTAAGAGGCTCTTACAATACAGCGATTTTGGTTGTTTGGTAATTGTTTAGAATGAAATTAGGGCGCTGAATGGTTAAGGGAGGCCAAAAAATACAAATTGCCCTTCAATGACTCTTTCCCTGTGAGGATCAATTACAGTACAGAATACTCTTGCAATGGATCAATACAAGTTGCCCTTCAAAGAAAGACACATGGATCTAAATCTAATGAGGTGAAATTACCTGCAAATTTATGCGTGTATGTGTGCCTAAATTTAATTTTGGGAAAGAAATTACCACAAACTTGCACTGCCAAAGCAATATGGCTGTTTGTTTACCTCTTAACAGTTCCATTAAGAGGCAGCCTCTGAATATTTAAGAGGTAAATCCTGTTTGGTAAAACAGAAAACTGCCTCTTAATGGTTCTAAAACCCTCTGAATGGTATAGTATCCTGGACCTCCCATAACCATTAAGCGCCGTGATTTCTTGCTCAACAATTACCAAACAACCATATTTCATTTTACACTATATCATAAGAGCCTCTTAATCATTCTGACCACTTAATCATCCAGCACTAAACCATTCAGCAACTGCCAAGGTGCAATAGTTAAGCATTGTAGCAAAAGATAGTGAGTTATTACCCGTGGACGTAAAATACAAGAAGATGCATGGCCCTTGGAGAACAACAAAGCGTGGAAGCCAGTCATCAACTTCTGTATCGTCAAGAGGAGCTGGTTCTCCAGGTAGTGCTGTCCATCTCTGTGAAATGACGTTCAAGGGAATTATAAATAGTTAGCAGAAAATTAAAATAGTAGTTGAATACAGAAGACATTTGCAATGAGTTGAGCTATTTACAGTTCGCATCTGTAAATAGCCTGAAAGACGGGCAGAGCGCAGAATTTCGTCGATGTGTTCCAACCTGCATTAAGTAACAAATGACATTGAGTGGGAAAAGCAGATCTATTTTTCCATAGAAAAAAACCACAATGAGAGATATAGATAAAGTGATAAATCCAACAGAAGTTATATACGCCAAAGGGAAGAAACTCAACAGAAACCGTTTGTCACGTCTTGTATCAGAAATATATATGTACATCTCTAGCTTTTTTGGGGTGTGTTTGGTATGCAGATGGAACTGCATGGGGAATGACAAGACAAGACAAGACAAGACAAGACAAGACGGATGAGAGTGAGGTAGGTATAACACCCGCCTACCTCGCCACAATATTGTCCGCTTTGCCCCACTGGCCCACGGCTTTGTTTCTGGCGACTTGGTGAGGACTTCCCAGGGGGTCACCCATCCCACCCAAGCACGCTTAACTGCAGAGTTCCAAAAACATGTCGTGCTTGTGGCCCCAAACGCATTGTGTCTAGTAGGGCCGAAGTATTACTTATGAACCCAACATATCTCCTATCCAAGATGATATGAGATTTGCCTAAGGTGTTACAGTAGGCAGGTGAAAGAATTGTTCAAGATTTAAATTTGACATTAGTAGTTCAGTTTACCAATCTTGTCCCATCTCCCTGATTTTTGTTCCGATTATTTTGGTGGGACGAAAAAGATGCTTTTTCATCCTACTCGGTCCTATCCTGCATCGGTCGAAATGTCGCACCAAATGTATGACAAGTTTTTGTTATGTCCTATCCCACATACCAAAAGCAATCTATTTCTTGGTATAAACATTCACTTCACAAACCATAACTCCTCTTTCTAGCTTTTACAAACACTTCAACCATCATCTCTCATGGTGTATATGCATAATTTTGGTGGGTCGAATGACCCCCATAAAGTCTAGCTTTTACGAAGCATAGGTGGATTTATGCATTATTTTGGGGGCTCAAATGACCCCCATAAAGTCTACAAAATGGTTTTATATATTAACTTCTTGTAAATATAAATGTGTTTTGACCCCAACAAAATAAGTCTGACCCTATAAATATTTTTAGCTAAATTTTTTTGTTAGTTCTTATATATAATTTGTTATTTACATTAATAGTTATTTGTGAATTGTTGAGTTTACAATGTTAGTTAAATATATAATTATTAATTTTTGTTGATTATTAATATTTAGGATTAGGGCTTGTTAGCTGGTGTCAAATTGTTAGGCTTTTGTTGTTAATTTAGGGTAATGGTTTATTAGTTGATGTCTAATTGTTAATTTGAATGATTTTCTTTGGGAAGCACTTAGAAATTAGAACTAAAAAATTATGGAGTATCACCCTAAATAAAAAAGATGAATAAAATGCATATATTCTAGTAGAGGACATCGTCAACCACGTGGGCACGTGGCCACCGCAACCGTCATCACAAAAAGTTCTGGATCCGCCACTGCAACGAAGGGTTTTGTTTCTTTACATAAACATGGAAGGAACACGGGCATGCTTATACAGCAGAAACATAAGGTCAATAGCTATTACAAGTGAAAAGTATCACTACAGCTTACCGAGCTTTCAGATGAGCTTCTCTTTCCTCTAAATCAGCAAGTTCTGATCGAAGTGATTCTACTTCCGTAGCAGATAATACAAGCTGTCCAACACAGTAATGGAAGTTTTTAGGAAAAATTTTAGATCATAATGTTGAACTGGGTTGAAGAACGCTTGTATTGTATCGACCTTTTTTTGCTCATTTGTGTCCGTTCCCCAAGATAGCCTCCGTAGATTAAATAAGTTCAACATGGATGCAGCACTTCTAAATCTTCTTCTTGCCCACAGATGGCTGCTAGAGCTACACTAATGCAAATCAAAGCAACTAAAATGAAATCAATTCAAGTAACTACGAGTCCATTCATTCAAGAGAAAAGCAGGTCTATGTATAAAGGGGTGGTTTCATTTACAAACCACCTTAGAATACAAACCATGCAACCCACTTAATCACCTTAGATTAAGAAAATCAATGGCTAAGATTATTTCATAGCTATATTTGGTATTAAAAAATTCGTATACCAAATACAGCTTAGATTAATCTTGGACATTGATTTTCTTAAGCTAAGGTGATTAGGTGGGTTGCATGGTTTGTATTCTAAGGGGGTTTGTATTTGAACCCTCCCCTATGTATAAGATTGCTCGAATTCTGTTATCAGTACCTCAAATTCTATTTTTGCATGCGAAATTGACGAACTTCTTGTTTGAGGGGTCTCTACACCAGAATTCAAAGACTGGAAATGATCTGGGAAAACTTGTATTCCTCTAGGACCATCACCCATGAAGCTTATTTCCACTCAAGTAAACCAGGCTTTGAACAAAATGAGATTCTTCAACTTCAAAGTATCAGATAGAAAATTTATCAGATCTCAAAATAAATTCAATCTTTTATAATCAAAAATCTAAAAAGATTAGTGCTCAACCAGGAAATAATAATACATATACTGGAAATCAAGTAAATAAAGACTTCAAAAAAACCATTGCCGTTCTTTTAAGATTGATATTGGTACCACATTGCCCTTAAGCCTCTATCAGTTTTATTCATCTTTCAATTTGATTAATTAACGGATCTTGTGACTTTCAGTTCTCAAGACATTTAACTGCACACTTCAGGTACTCCATATGAAAAAAGGGAAATTGTGTATAATGTCATTTGCAAAATACCAAGGATTTGTGGGTGCTCCTAAGTTGGAAGCATATAAGGTGAAGTAACTAGAACCATTTTAAAGCAACAAGCTACGAAGATCCAGAAACGAATTGTCATGTGTCAACCAATTGAAACTAATACACCGACAGGAAAAATGTGACATAATGAAATATATAGCTATAGTTAATGCTGCAAAAGAAAATCAAGGAAACAAAAACACGGAGATCAACCAAAAACCATAGAGTTGCAAATCAAAAATATGATACCACATTTAGTCATACTCCATCAATAAGCTTCGCGTTAATAAAAACAGCCCTTGAGAGAAATGTATCATAATTGGGCTAATTGATACACAAAGAGTACAAGCTATCGATTCTTTTTCTAATGCGGATAAGGACCGAATATTTCACTTTTCTAATGCGCCTTTTAGAGAAATGTATCATAATTAGGGCAATGTCAATGGGGAAATATGAGTCATTTTGCATGAGGTGTCTAATGAGGAACATGGTTTATATCAATTGAAACCTATGGTTCTCTACAGAGATAGCCCACCAATCATTAGCATAGCTTGAGATCCAATCTATAGAGATGCCATTTCAAGAACAAATACTTCCTCAAAAAGAAGTTGAAATTTGAGCTATATGTATCCTATGAACAACAACAAACAATGCATTTGCTCCGCAAATCTCTCCATAGAAAGCCATTTAGATATTTCTCATTCAAGGGTGCATGATTGATATCTATGCAACAACTTTGAAGGTGAGAGTTAGGTCAATTATAACTGACTAACTGAGCCACAATTTTTTCTATGAATAGCTAACCAAAATTCAATACCTATCAAGTGTGTTCACTTCTTCCACTCCAACTTATGCTATCATTACAAATTCAACAGGATTCAATCAAATTACAGTATCAAAATACCAACAATCATCTAGTTTCTTCAATTTACACAATCAAATAAACAATTATTTACCCCAAGCAGCAGCAAAAAAGGGGGGAAATCAAATTACAATAATCAACTTCAAAACTAACACGATCAAATCACAATAATCAACTTCAAATTATAATAGCCACGCATGTACAAATTCAAATTCGAGAAATAAATCACTAAAAGTTCGAAATAGAGCAACAAATAATCAAAGAGCGGCATGGAGTTCATATGATCGATTGATACGAAATTCAGCAACGATATACTATACAGTAACACAAATGATCATGAAGAACTTACAATTGTGAACTGATGAATGCAGATTGAAGAAGCTTTTCTAGAGAGAGAAAGTAGAGAGAGAGAGAAGAAGAAGAAGATGATGATGATGATTGCTTTTCTTAATGGAGTTGTTTTTGTGATTAATAAAACGACATGAAAGAATGCAGCATACGGTGCCGTTTTAGCTAATACGTGCTGTTGGGTTTTGTGAAATTACCATTTTGCCCTCCCCGGAATATTTGCAGAAAAGACCTTCATGTTTTGCATCAATCTAAAAATAGACCCTTGACTTTTGAATATACTTCTTCTGTTAGATACAAAAAAATGATGGTGACTATTTTGCTTAATAACCTAATTATGGAATTCTATTAACAATATGACCATAACTTGAATTACTCAAAGGTTTTAGATTTTTGTTTTACATGTATACCCATATTTTTTTTTGTGAAAAGTCATGAATAAATCATACATTATATTGGCATCCGCCAAGAGAATGCTTGTATATCGGTTCCCGTATATCTGCATGTTGTTGGAATAGTGTCCAAGATCATAATTATTTATGGAAACTTTTTATTATGGAAAGGTTCTGTCTTGAAAAGCTTTCCATTATTAGCAATGACCCATTTGGGTTGCCCTCAATAACCCTAGGTATTAACTAAGGATAAAAGAGAGGAGAAATCATTTAGTTTGTTAATTTAATATTGAGTAAATAAATTAATTAGAAACTAAAAGGAATTAATTAATTAATAAAGAGAGATTAATTAATTATTTAATTGTAAGGATAATAGAAGTTAATTAAATGGACAATGAATTATGTTGATAGGGTTGGAAGGTTCTAGAACATTGTATAAAAGTCTTGGTGACATGTTATTGGATGATGTGAGCATCCCACATAGCCCCAAACACCAAACCTTGGCATTTCCTTTTCAATATAAATAGAGGTCTCCTCTTCCATTATATGCATCTCGCTTCTAGACTTTCTTATGATCTAGAAGTTTTTCTTTTTCCATCTCTTGCATTTGGCTATCATATTGGAATGCTAAATCAAGAGTTCTTAGTTTAATCTTTTGAGGGTTCATTGGGTGTGAACCACTTGAGGTGTTCTACTTTTGACACTTGCATCTTGTGTTCAAGGATCTTCGAGTTCTTCAACTGGCTCGGATAAAGAAGACGGCTAAACTGGTAGAGGTAATTATTGTTCTTTTTCTTTTATTCTTATGTTGCTTATAATCATTAGGCTGGGATCCTTTGTAAGGTTTAGAGTGAACACGTGCTATAGGAATATTCATATGTTTTTTTTTTCGCTGCCATATGTATGTTTTATGTTCCTATAGGGGTGGTAAAAACCCCATCACATGTATATAGCCAAGTATCCTTGTCGAGTTTTGCTTCCCAACTTCAAAAGAAACCCGTGTTTGATTTCCATGGATACAATCCGAGCAAAACTCTAAATTCCCAGAGTTCTCGTTCTTGATTAATTTTCGTTCGTGGAGATACTTTTGAGTTTTGCATCACACTTTGACAAATAATATTGTGAATTATCTGAACCTGTGTTTTATCTTTTGGCTACTTGGGAATTGTTAGTTTACAATATCATTCGATAATGAAATACATATACATAAACATATATAGGGAGGTTCAAACGAGTACACGAGAACAACTAATAACACATGATTTTACACCGGAATCACATATGGTTGCAGAACATTGTTAATGCAACAGTGTGAGTACGACTTGACCGCCCTCCGTAACCACACGTGATTCCAGTGTAAATTCACATGCAATTTACATGTTCTCGTGTTCTTTTATTTTGACTCCATTCTTGTTTGAACACATCTTTATCTACACACACATACATATAGAGATCGTCATGGTTGCATGTTCAAATAGCATAAGCTTTAATATCCTCATCTTGTTCGAAATACTGGACGTCCGCAACTCCCATGCTGACATATGCCTCAACTCCATTACCCTCTGCATCATCCACCATTATCATACCCCTCTTAAATGGTACACACCCACAACTTATCCATTTTGGTTTTCCAAACCCGAAATCCACATCATAAAATGGAAACCCACACCAACTCACTAACCACATCAAATTTCTCGTATCAGAAATGTTCGTAATTCTAGAAACATGCTTCAAAACCATTTCTTTCCTTCCATGGCTATCATCCCCACCTAATTTCAAGTACTCTTTCATGGTTTTCATCACAGAATCACCCAACAAATCTATCAAATCTTCAAACCCCAAATTCACCATTTTGTTAGTAATAAATTCACTAACTATTGGCCCCCATTTATTTCCTAGAGAATTTGATTTGGGTATCAAAGATGTTTTCTTTTGCCTTAGTGTCGTTGGTTGGATAACGATGGCATCTCTTCGATGATCGGAAATCGCGTGATCTACACCGATAAAAGCCTT
>LUCG01228127.1:0-10326 GCA_001633085.1 Carthamus tinctorius
ATGGATTGATTTCATACCTATCAAGTGGTATCAGAGCAGACAAAATCATGTTTTGATTTGAAGATTCTGAATTGAGGTATGATTTGAATTGTTTAAGTTAATTTTATCAATCTAATAATAAAAAAAGAACACTAAAATATAGTTCATATTTTCAATACCATATTATGTTTTTAAAAGTAAGTTTCTTTTTCAAAAATCTTTTTGTGCNTAATTAAATAAACGATAAATGTGCATTATTTAAAAGGATATAATGATTGAGATAGAATTAAAGATAAACTTATTAAAGATAAATAGATTTAATATACCTCATAGTTATCTATTTGTATCTCATCTCTATTTAAATGGTTTATGATTAATGAGAATAACGGTTTCATTTTCTCTATTACATTGTTCTTCTATTCGCATCGTACGCAGGTATAATCTAGTTAATTATATATTTAAATCATATGTCTTTAAATTAATTTGATATTTTTATATAATTTTTATTGATTTTTTTAATAACTCACTCTTTACTCTTTAGTATTATTTTTTATTTTTTATAGCTTTTTCTCAATGACCCAAGTTTGTTTTTAATTGTAAACTAACCATTTTTTAGGGGTTAGGGTTAATTGTTTTATAATAAATTTTTATAAATAATGTATTGTATTAAAATATTTTGAAAAATATGTATATAATGAAATACAACCATATTTTCAGATATAAATAAATATGTATTTGTATTAATATGTATTTATTTTTATAAATAAAAATATAAATTATATAAAGTTAAAATAATGGGACCATGAAAAGTTTGAAAAAACATAGGTGAAAATTTTCATATATTAGGGATGTGTAGGGATTTTCAGGTTGTTGAGGTGGTATGTGTGTCTGTGCGCACGCATGCATGATGAAAGTTGTCCGAGATCACAAGCGATAGAGGTCAATACAACTATAAAATGTAATCGAGTTATAAGAACCGCATGTTATTACATTATTGTCTTGAGACATTAGAGTCAGATACACCGAAAAACCGCAAAAAGATGGTAAATTGAAAAACACCCTTATAACCACTTCATCAATAAGGTAAAGTAAAGTAAGCACATACAAATAACGTACAATATACACATGTGTATAACGTGTTCACGTGTATTGAAACCAAAAATTAATTCAATTATTTGTATGCATATATACAAGAATAGATGAATGGTTAACCCCAATGGGGCAGCCTACTGGTTAAGGCTTGGTGTTGGGGAAAAACCCACCCAAGTTCGAATCCGGGGGTGAGCAACCAGGGGCCACTGAGTATTAATCCAAGGGGAGCATGCTTTAGCTCTCGGTAAAAATTACCAAGGATGTAGCCTAGGCAAACCCAGGTGAACCTTATAAAAAAAAAAAAAGAATAGATGAATGGTTATCAAGATGTTTTAGGTTTTCCAAATTTTTTATCTTTTGAAGAAACTTTTCTAAACACAATTAATAAATCAATCAAATTGATAAATTACCTATGAAACTAGAAGTTCAAGCTAATAAACAAGTCGATCGATCTCAAGTTCAGGCCATAAACGAGTTCAGAAAGCATGAAATTTAGGTCACAATGTGTAAAATGGTAAACGAACACCAAGTTCAAGCTCGAACATCACTCAACTCGACTTAATTACAGCCCAACTCGAAAATAAGGTCCGCAAAGGTAAAATGTGCATATTCTTCCAATCCCACAAAAAGAAACAAACCTATGGCTAGATAGAAAACATCAAACCACTCAACCCCGCTGAATGTAACGCACTAACAACCCAATTAAACCCAACCGGTTAAACAATCAATTAAAAGGGTTAGAAATCAGGTTAGCCTACTTGAAAGTAGAGCATTCAAATATAAAAACCATAGAAAGCCGTAGATTTACGGTTAATCGATTACAATAAGTTATTCCATATGTTCACATTATTCCAAAAACAGATCAAAATTTGAGCAACCAAAACAATAATTATTCATCTCATGGTGTGTAAAAATTGCTAAACCCTAGATCCAGCACCAATTCTGTTGCTGTTAGTAGACTGCTTAACCTTAACCTTAACATATATATATATATGGTAAAACCCAATTACCTCATAATATATTTATAACGTTTATCGACTTCTCCATGAACGGAGTTCCTACCTCTAACGTGTTTAGTCAACTCTCGAGTTGACCCGACTTAGCTCTTGACATCAAGATGTCAGCTACACGCCAGCAACGGGAACTGCAAAGAGTTAACAATCTGCAGTTGGATTAAAGACGAAAAGTGATGTTAACATTTCGGTTTGATTAAAAGCTTAAATAAATCTTTGCGTTTTAAAATCGAAGATTAAAACTTAAGCCTTGCCTTTAGAAATCAAAGATAGACGTTTTACAACCAAGACTTTTTCACGGCAGGAATTGACAAATCCTTGGCAAGATACAACCTACATTGCATGAGGTACAAGTTACATAGCATCACGACGCTTATTTGTCAATTATTTCCCCCGAAGAAATAATTCTCCTTCAACAGACAATATCCTTTATACAGAATGAGCATCGTACGTGAAACAAGACAGGACAAAATAATAACTTCAGCGTCGTTTGTTTTTTAAGAGGTCTGAAGTCTAAAGTCTGATTTCACATCTAAAAAATAAGAGGTGGATGGTGGACCTCTTAAAATTTCAGAGGACGGTAAGAGGCTTTCAAACCTTTTCTTAAAAATAAAATAAAGAGTCTTAAGTCTGCAAACCTCTTAATTTTCAGACTTGAGGTTTTAAAAGATTTTTTTAAAACAAACAGCCCCATTATTGTGTCTCACAATTGGCTCGACATTAGACAGGGAGAAGACGGCAGTCTACCATTTTGTAAACGAGATGGATATTATGGAAATATCTTTGCAATCCAATGCAGCCGAAAGAAATTAAGGGGGAAATAAGATTTAATTAATATACCTGGAGGTGATTATGGTGGCAAGATTGCATGAATAAGATTAGGTTTCAATGTATTCAGGAAAATTGGCTTTCCCCAGATAAACTTGTTGCATCTCCTCTCTCCAGATCTAGATCACCAGAAAATGATTCCAATCAAATGTGGTGTTGTTGTTAAGACCACAGGACGACATGAACAAAAACAAAATATAATTAAAAAAAATAAGGTACAAATACAAACCACTTCTCGGAATTCAAGTCGGATACGTGGTACATTTGTCTTGTGAATATCATTTCCGTCCGGTCCTCTCCTGAAGTACTCATGCCCAATCCAATGAGACTGAAAACGGAAATAAGTCACAAAGTTATGATAAATCACAATGTCCTTTTCTTAGAAAGTTTTCATAACAAATTACTTGCTCACTACATCCCAAAATAAGTGTCTATATCACTATTTTAGTTTGTACGGAACTAATTGTCCATTCTACCCTTAAATATGAGGCCGAGAAAATTTCTCTCAATATAAGTAAACATAAAATTGTCCTTTTGTTAATTAAAAAGGTGTGGGTTCTAAACAACATGAGGTGTGTGTGGCAGCAAGGCCAAGCCTTGAAAGCCACAGCAAAGTCATGACATTTTTCAAGGCGTAATTTATAGCGGTAAATCTCTATATCATATATAATAACATATACTAAAAGTATTGTTCTCCTATTATTACTCAATGAATCAATGACAATAAACAAGTTAAACGAAGTTAATACACAATAAAAAATAACAAATAAGACATTAAAAAGATAAGTTAAATCAAATCAAATACCATGTTACAAAAACCGTGTATTACACCATAGCGTGACCGTGTCTTAATATGGTGTGAGACACAACTCACACAAGCCCTGAGCCACAATGTGCCATGGCGGCTATTGCGGAGAGATTTTTCACAGTGGTAATTACACATTCCTAAAACCGTGTGCCTTTTTCATTGCGGACATTTATTTTGGGACGGAGGGAGTATTTGGTGATGGTTCGTATTTGGGTTCAATAAATTTCTCTCTTTCGTCCAATTGAAGAGTATTTTAGATAAATTTAAAAAAGTTCTTTGAGCAATGCACTTCTATGGAGTAGAGGGAGTATTATTTTACGATACATATCTACATAGCGCATATAAAAGACTTTACTATTAGATATGAAGATACAAGATCATTCTCCCTTTCATTAAACTTTAACTAATCTTTTACCTTCAAAACATGCGAGAAACCTGATTGGTACACGGAATTACGGGCGATCTCACAAAGATCACAAGCACTCAACTTCCATACCTGTAAAAAGAATATAAACATATTTCAAGGCCCAATGACATCATACTCGCACACATTGCATATGGAAGTGGAGTGAAATGCTTACAGAAGCAGCAATACTGTATTCTTCCACCAATGGTTCCTTCGTCAGGTGGATTTGTAACGGATCATCGGTTGATAGGGAAACATTAAGGCCACGAAGAAAAAACATTGGAAAAGGGTTCCGATGGTAATCCAAAAATAAAGAGTTGTTGCTTAATGGAGACATCGCAAGACCAATCTGACCACCAAATAATGTACACCATTAGTGTGTGTAATTTTATTTAAAGGTCATCAAATAAACACGAAAAGGCTTATATACCTGAGCAAGGTAGTATAGATATTGAAGCACAGGAGATTTTCTGAGATTGATTCCATGTGCAATGTTGTGAGTTGTAAGAAATGAGGCAGCTAGGTGGTCAATGTCACCAGCCTGATCAATAAGCAGTATGCAACTCGTAAGTCATAAGTCATAAGATAAATTGACAGCCTACAATAAAACAAATGGGAAGGGGTTTACAGTATATACCTCTCCACAATGAGGGCGGAATCTAATGGTTGTCATTCCTTTAGATTCACGGAGCTGAGACATACCATTAACACGGTCAGAACTCATAGCATTTATTGGGTTGTAGGAAAACAACCAGGATTAACATCCGTATGCGTGGTTATAAGAATTCTTAACGAAACAAGATGTGCCCTACTTTGAGGCTTTACAAAATGTCCCTTCTCCCTTTTTATCATTTAGCCATCAGCATTTTTGCTCCTTAAAACTGTGTTCTTGAAACCCCTTTTTAAGGGAAAAGAAAGAAAAAGGATTGAGAGGAGCAGAAAATATCAGTAATGTTTCCTCCCAAATGTGGGAAGAGAGGGAGGGAAAAAAATCTGAACGGAATCTGATCTTTTATGACAAAAAATACCCTCGTACAACAACGTGAGGAAAACAAACATAAAGGGTATATTTGTAAAACTGACATCTTTTTCTTTCCTTTCTCTCCGGTTCAGGAACATGAAAAAATGTTTCCTTTTTCATTCACTTCCCTTCCCTTTCAAGAACACAAATATAAACTTTACATCCTTTCCGTTCTCTTTCTCCCATTCTTTTATTTTCTTGTCTTCCCAAATACAAGATCACAGTTGAAGAAAGAGAGAGGGAGAGGGAGAGAGAGNCATGCTTTTGTTACAACATTGCTTATGAACATACCTTATTTAGTGTATAGAGATTTGCGTAACAATAATAGACATAGTATGAGAAGGCAGGATTGAATATATTGGTCCATTGTGCAGGTGTTGGCATGTGCTTGGTAGGGCGTCTTTCAGGTTTGCTCTCATCATCCACCAAATCCAATCCTACAACCTGCAATTATTAGACTGTTAGGACGTCTAACATTACATAGATTTTTATGGGAAATAAATAAATCAAATTAGTCATTTGGGCTTAACTTTTATATCCACCAACCCTAAGCCCAACCCCATAAAGACCAAAAACTAAAACTTGGGGAGCATTCACATTAAGAAACTACACCGTAGTAGGATTTTGCCATTCATTTGGTGATACAGATCTAACAACAAGCATAGTAATAGGCAACCCTGCCAACAATTTGCAATGCTCTTCACAGATAATAAGTATCAATTTAAGCATTGCTTTAGTCTACTTCCAAACACAGAAAGACAAAAAGAGCATGCATGACAAACAGAAAGATATCTTATTTGAGTCATACCTGTTTTAAGAAAATATGCAACTGAGGATGTGATTCTGGGTCAACAGTAACCTCAAAGAGAGGAAGGAAGATATTGTCCAGCATCGTCTGAAATGATGTGACAATACCCATTTCCTTGTATATATTGTAAAGCCGGGGCAGCTGGGAAAAACAGGAGGTTCAGAAGTGAGCAGTGATAATTATGCTTTCAATGTTCATGTCTTCACAAAGAATGTTAGCCAGCACAAAAGTAGTGTTCCAAATAGTTCAGACCTAACTATTTGTTGTAAAGATTTGAATTTTGACAAAAAACCAGCCTCAATATTTTATAATAAAATTGTAGCAACCCTTTGCAGTTCTTAACACTTAGGACAGATAAAAAAGTAATTGATTTGTAAGAAAAATAATCATTGATGTATATATCATAGGTAATGGGACAGGTTAAATGCAATACCTGAATCAACCAGACAACATTCTCGCTGTACAATTCATTATTCACGATCCAACTCGCCAAATTGTCCCACTCGCTTTGTTTTCTCCCATATATAGATATTCTGTATTCAGCCATCTATCAAGACAAAAGCTTTGAGTATCAGAGATGAATCATCCACCAAGGTCAGGCAACTCAGAAATGATGAGACTATGATGAATGGGTATGGCATGAATCAGATCAACGGATGTCAGCAACTTAAAATGTGAACCATAGGGTCCATATCAGCGGCATGAATAACAATAATGCAAATAATAAGGACAGCACAAAGAAGAAGCTTATAAAAGATCACAGTGCCATTCGAACAATTGCACATACAAATATCAAGAAGTGAAGGGTCTGAATCTCACCAACGGTTAGAAGGGTGTGGGAGTATATTTGTTGCATTTTAACATGCATAGAGATTATATACTTCAAAAAAGAATGTGATAGAACAGAAAAATGAATAAAATAACATGTGGTAAGAGCATAATTACAGAATCATTCAGAAATGCAGACAGATTGGAATGGAGAAGATGAGGTTTTCAAATACTTTAAAACATTTTTTTCCAAAGAGGATTTCAAAACTCACTTGATATTTACTTGCATCAAGATCTGCAAACACTTGTTTTGTCAGCTCAGCAAGGAAACGACCTGAAAAAGAAACAATAAGCATGGGTTAATAGTTAATACAAGGAAATCGACAAGGCATACAGCTCAAGTGAACCGAGATCTTGGTAAAAACACCAATAAACTTATAGAGCATAAGATTATCCTCAATTAGATTCATTCAAGTTTAAAAAGTAACCTTACCCTGAATCAGATTATCCTGCTTCAAGAAAATCTCCCTAAGCCTACTCTGACCACATGGATTGTATTTCAGATTGAATTTATCGAAACGATGAAAAGTGCTCTTGTCTGCATGCACATCTAATAGATCAACATTGAGGTCATACCTGCATGAAAAGTCTGATCAGCTAGTTGCCACTAAAGCAACAGATATCAAAGAACAACTAAAAATTATGCTACAAACAGCACAAAAGAAAAATATCAGTAGCAGCTATCAGTTGCAATAGATAATTAAGTTACCCAGTCAAATCCAGGCTCTCAAAAACCTCTTTTAAGGTCAAATATGTACCATCACGAAAGATTACAACCTGAAAAACATAAACAGAAGAAAGAAAAATCAATAAACAGCAAAAATCACCTACAAACTCTAGCTCCAAAATATTTTAATTTTGACAACAATAAAATTTTGATTATTGCAGACAAGCTTGATAAGGGACTCCAAATCGTAGACTTCCAAGCCCATATTCCAAAATTCTAAACAGGATACACAAGCTAATAGAAATACACATTTTACATAATCAGAAAAAAAAAAAAAAAAACAATCCAAAGAATTACCTCATCTGGTTCCTTTCTTAATTTGGACTTTATGAACCTCAACAGATGCTTCTGGTTCATGCATGCAGAGTGATGAACATGAGTGTCGACTTTACGGACGTTATAGAAGTCTCGGTGTGGTGCACTTTTCTGAGCAAGGAATTCTTTGTCCGCATTTAGCATCAGATGAAGGTTGAATTTCTTGATGGATTTCCCATGCATAAGCATAACATGTTACAGATTAATTGAACTTACAAATATAAAAACTTGGTAAATTTTAGTAGATATTATAAAGAAACCCAACATGAGTGTCTCTACCTGTTCCAGGAGACCAAGCCGATGATGACATACTGTTCGTGCATTCCCAGCAGCTATTGTCTTAAGAATGTAGTGCAGATCGGTGAAAAATGTTGTTGCATCAGCAACTGGAAAAAGCTTCTCTTTTGCTGAAAGAAAAAAAGACGCTCAAAACCAATAACGAGAACAATCTCAACTCAGACTAAAGTGAAAAGCACCACCACCGAGAATCATGGCATCTTACAATCTTTATCTGCATAAACATGAACCACTCCGTCTTCCATTTGAAAATAATGCTGCAAGCAATTAAATATCAAGTCGAGAAAATCACTAATTCGAAATGCATTCACAGCATACAAACTTGTCTCCAAAAAATGAGCTGCAAACTCACATCGGATTTTCTCTCAGGGAAATATTGAAAAGGATTTGGATTCGGCTTTGGAGTACTAGGATCAGTTATAACTTCCTTCTCCCATGGAGCAATGCTTTCTCTAAACACATAGCTACTTCGCATTCCAAGGCAAACTTGTAAGGCTCTGTAGACCTCAGCTTCATCAGGAGACGGTGTCTCTGCATTGAGCACACTCAAAAAGAATACTCAAAACACATCCAAAGTTTGTTTAATCAATCATTAGCATCAATCAACAAGCTATAACACACTCCTTAGGCAGCTCCATCTACCACGTCTTAGCCATAGTATCAGTCATTATAGCACCATTCTTGGTGATGTGTGCTTACTTGATACATGGTTCTATCATTCAGACAATCCAAATTGAAAGAATACTCAGCTAAAGAGATTTGAACATTAGGCCATACTTTTTCACCTTATGTTTCTTAATCTAACCTTACCTCTTCCCTCTGGATAAATAATGGTCCATTACCCCAAAGGTAAATGATTTTGTTGCCATATACACAGGAAAACATGTGTTATATATATATGTGCTGCAAAAGAGACAAGATTACCAGATGGGGTGATTCTCAGCCGTACAAAAGTTTCATGCTCTGGTTCTTTTCTAAGAATATCAGCAGCCACAGGATCAGGTTGAACACCATGCAGGTCTCCAGATACGCTATGTGACCGAATCATGCCGGACGTAGCTATGGGCAATTGCTCTCCATTTGGATTAACATGTTCTGGTAAATTTAGACTTGTGCACTCCTGACCATATTAAGTAGATGTCATGCAAATTTTATATAAAATGCTTGCTTGTCAACCAAAACAAGATCCAAGGTCACTCGTAAGTCGTAAACAAACACATATCTAATAATACATCAAAAGCTTACAGCGTTTCCATTGGTGTGAAGGTATGTTGTGTCGAGTTTAGAATTGTCGGTCATATCAGCATCTTCTTCAGATCCTTCCCCACTTTCAAGAGCACTTGCACTGGCAATTGGAGACTTTGGAGAAGCTGGTCTAAGTGAACGCCCTGTCCTCTTTGTTGACCCAGCAGCAGATTTCTCTATAACAATCGTAGAACCTTAGAAAACTTAACACTATACCCAAAGAATCAAGTATATTTGAAGCACTTATAAAAAAACAATGTAAAGGAAAACAAAGCACCTTTCAACATTTTGAAGGCTTTAATAACAAAAAGAAACAATATTCAATTCAGGCAAGTCCTTCGTCATATTCTACATAGACTCACAGCAACTTACAAGCAATTTCCTTCATTGTGTGTATGAAGGAAGAAGGGCAATACAAAACAGTAAACATACATGCTTTTCTGCCCTATCTTGGATTGCTTCAAACATTTAAATTGCATGCATCAAGTCTCTGCTAAGGAGACATGTCCTCGCCCAGGCATTAAAATATCAAGCGCTCTTGTACAACTACCATCCAAGTTTTTTCTGCCATGGGTTATCCCTCATTCTCCTAGCACCCTTCTCCGGTCACTAGACTCTAACCGGTCAGCTACATGCATGTCGATGAGAATCTTAAGTGCCTTAAAACACATACCCACGCCACTACATTACATTGTAGTGTTTAACTACAAACACGGTTGAAGGAAAAGCAACGGGATCTAGCACGCAGAGAGTAAGCACAGCACTGCACTGCCCATTCCAACCCTTTTTCCCCTTATTTTAAAGTTCCCAATCAAGTTGATGAGGAAACCAATATTAATCTCGCCACATAAAGCACACTATGAATCAAGGTTCTAAATGGCGTGAGGCGTGGCGTCGCGGCGAGGCCAAGCCTCAAGCCTTAGGAGCCATGGCGTTTTTAAGGCGTGACTTATGGCGTC
>LUCG01228161.1:0-11130 GCA_001633085.1 Carthamus tinctorius
CATGGGTCGGCTTTCGGGTCGGTCCATGGTCGCCGAGGATTAGTCGGGTGCCCGTATGGATCTTGGATACCTCATCGACTTCGTGTCAGGACTCAGGACGTGTGCGTGAGTTATCTGCCGTTCAAAAAAAAGTATTCAATGTATTCTGCTTCGTGTATCAATGTTGATGTTGCCATATGGTTTATGCATGGTCCATTCAAGGAATGTTGTTGTAATATAAGGATGCTTTTTGGAAAATTGATGCTAGAAATTAAATAGCTTGCTGTTATCAACCTTAGTGGACTGAAATCATGGGTTTCCGAATCTTATTCGTAGAAAAATTTATTTGTTTTAGAGTTTACATGAAACGGAGGAAATTGAAAAAGTGAAGAATCAATGATTGTCTAACCTGATCTATTTCACGATTTACAGGAGCATATTTGTGTTAATTTTTGTGTGATTTGTTTCTTGGAGTCTTGACTCTTACATTGGAAGACACAATGCTTTTGATTGGCTGTGCTAATGCACACACATATACTACGCTACAAGTAGACCTCTCACAGTCACATCTGGTTAAAGCAAAAATGTAATAAGAGATGTCAGGTGTAAATTGGGTGCATGCTGAAAGAATACAGAAAGCTTATTTCAAGTCTGATTCTACTTATGCATGCTGCTTTGTTGTTGGTTCTAGGAAGTTCATAGTTTCAAGTATGGGCGTGGATGACAAAAGTCTCAAGCTATCCACTTGTGGTGTGATTCATCAAGAATGGTCTATATCCCTGCATGCCTATTCTGATCTTACCAATGTTTCTCCAGTAGTGTTCTTGTACCTTCTGAAAGAATGCTATGTTCACGGTAAAGTTCTTCTGTCCTTCATATTTTATCAGTGGTCTGCAAGTCCTTTGCATGGTTATTTATAAGTAGCAAGTGATGTCTTTAGGATGATCTGTACATGCATGCATAAAACTGTATGGTTTTGATTATTTTTTGGCATTGTCGAGGTATGCGTTATATTCTAGGCTTTGCGATGTAAAAATGCAATCATCATTTCTGTGGTTGTGTGTTTCACCTCTATTGAGTAAAAATAAAGGGAACGAAGATGATACAAAAAAGTTCTAAATTGTACGTTGCTCTGGCACTTATCAGTTCAAGTAGTTGGGCATGTTATCGTAATGAACTGTATGCTGCATGGTTGATGGTTCCAATCTGTTCGTGAGCAACCACTCTTGATCCTTGTGTAATTCTATTCTTGATTTGTATAAATAAAAGTATATGCTCTTCTGTTTGTCTATTTGACTAATCAGAGCAACTTTGAAAAAAGAGTCATTGAAAGTTTGTATATAGTTCAACCGAGATGTTGCACATCCAATCCCTTGAGAGTTGAGACTATGAACGTGTGGTTGCCGTACCTAGTAAAGTTCACCGAGGGAGTGAAATATCCTGGAGTGATTAGAATTTATGTATTAGACATTTAGACTGAATCGGGGATTGAGAGATACCACTGTAAATGAGCACATTCGATGTTTGAGGCTAAAGAATAATAGGAGAATTGGTTGACTAAAGAATAGAAAAGTGTACAGAGATGATATAATATGATTGATAGAGGACATATAAAGTAACTGAAGAAGATCAAAGGGAAAAAGTGAGTTTTGTTTTAGCTGAAGAACAATGAAGAAAAAATGACTTCTGTTTTTAACGGAAGAAATTATTAACCTGTTGAGTGGAATGATCATGGATGGATACGAGAACTTGCAAAATGAAATCGAGAAGAGACTGAAGAGAGATTGATAAAGAGTAATACAAGGACCCTTGAGAAAGAGTCGGGTTCTGCTGTCAAATCTCTCCAATCCTAATCTTGCTTTGCTTCCAATGCCAGGAAATGATATTGTTATACCCTGGGATCGTGGTCAGACGGGTTAAAAAGTGTGGGCTGTGGGAGAGTTGTACAAGCAGTTATTGCAGTGGTACAAGTAGTTAAAGCAGGGGGTTAGAATATAAATAGAGCGGGCGTGAGTTTCAGGGGTATCAATTCTGTTTTGTAAACACTTTAGGTTTAAGCCTTGGGAGAGCACTGGCCTCTCGAAAGCCAGGAAATTATTTGAATTGTTCCTATAAATACAATAGAACCCTAGACCTAACTCTGATTTGCTAATTGAATGATACATGTAATGTACATTAGATATATGGGGGTTGGGTCATGTCACCAATAAGGTTTCATGGAATATAAGTATATAACCTTTGTAATTCGAAAATTTTTCGGTCTCACTTGTTTGCCTTACATGCACTTCGTTTCTGAATTCTGATGGGTATATTTACTATCACAAACAATATTTTCTGACTTGTTAAGTTTTTTCTTTTCTTTCTAGCTCATATTACTATTGAATGATAAAATTTGTATATCTTTTAGAATTTTGGAAGTGATGACAGAAAGTAAAAGTTCCAAGGCTGAGGAAAGGGAAATTAAACAGAACAGTTATTTGGTTAGACAAGTTAAACCGGTCACCTACTTATAGTGCATGAAGGTTTCTTAAGTTTCTTTATACATAGTTATATATTTTGAGAAATGATTATGCTATGGCTATTAGCAAATGCAAATAGGAAGTCCAGGAGGAGTGATAAAAGTGGTAAGAGAAATGGAGGATCTAGGATTATCTTTTTTGGATTCTTTCAGCAGAAGTATTGGTAATGGGGAGGATATCGAATTTTGGTCTGATCGTTGGTTGGAGGGTGGTAGATTAAAGGTAGATTTCCTCGTTTGTGGGCCTTGGAGTGGGTGAAAAAGGTGAACCTGCACGATAGAATTGTCCCACCTGGAGAAGAAGGTTGGCCGTGGACTCGGGATAGATCCCTTAGAGTATCCAAATATAAAGTTTTTGCTGTTGATCAAATCAAATGTGGATGATAATTAATATTAATGGATCTTATTATGTTAAGGTAGACATTGGTGACTACCTATATTTCCTTGTGCCATGAGAATATTATCAAAGCCATCCCTATTGCTCCATGAGTAATTATTATTGTTTCTGAACAGTTAATCCTACCATTGGTTCACCCCTTTTCTGATTGATTCAGTCAGTGTAAAAGGAAAGAGCTTAATCTTGTTGCACAATTAGACACTGAAAGTATCTATGAACGCATTTGTGTTTTTCTTTTCTTGTACTTTGTTGTACCCTTTCTTGTAAACATGTTTGACCACTACTAACTTTTGTGGAACAGGCACATGCAAGGCAACTGCGAAGTTTTTTGCCCTCCAGCACCAGGTCCATCAAGCCTTATATAATATGCCTGGACCAGCTGTGTTTGTTGCTCGTTGCCTCTATTTGTTGCCTATATTTGAATCACATTGTGAAGGTTTTAGTCATCTGATGTTAGCTGCTCTTCGTCGATTTTTGAAAACCGGAACCACCCAGGAAGACTTACTGGATGCAAAGTTGCTTGCTACCCAATTATTTATAATTGCTGTTCGTGGTAATAAACTCCATGATGACAGGATACTTGTGAAGATCCTCGAAGTTTTCAACATTAAATTTACAGATATCAAAGAGGTTCTCTTTCACTCAGAATTGAAGAATGATACCTCTACAAAAGCCTTTATTGAGGAATATATCTCTAAGCTGCTAGAATCTCAATCATATATGGCTGCAGTTACTCTGCTAGAACAACTCGCTATCTCTCATTCTAGAGAGTCTTTTCTTCATACAATGTTGGAAAGCAGAGAATATAGAGCAGCAGAAAAGTGGGCAACATTTATGGGAAAACCAATGCTGTGTGCACTCATCCGGGAATACGTTGACAGGAAGCTGGTAAAGCAGGCTTATGAGCTGATAAAGAAAAACAATCTTCGTGAAGAATTTCCAGAAGTATATCAGATGGGTAAAGAAAGGTAGTTATATTGTCTATAGCTTGAGATTTTATCCTTTGAAGCATTTTTAATATTTCTGGGATCATAGATGTGGTTGAAGATCTTGATTTTCCACGTAATCAATAGTTACAATGTATTCAGTTATATTGCAGCTCACTTAAGAAGCTAGCAGAAAAGGGATGCTGGGACATAGCAGAGATGAGGGCGAAATCTGACAGCAAACTTCTTGAATATTTGGTAGGTGGCTTAAAGTATTTGCCATTTTTGTTGGTTAATGAGCATGTCTGCCCCTGTGCAAGAACACGAGTAACAAATGTTTCATTATAAAGGTGCTCCAACAAAAACAAATCAAACTTGATAGGAATTTAAGACTGAAAAGGTAAGTGACAAAAAGATGTTGTCCTATGGCTTCTGAGTTGATTGGTAAATGGCAATTAATCAGCCTCTTTTTAACTGATGTAAGTTGTGTGAGGCTCCTGCTGTAGATATTATTCGAGCTCAGGTAGCTTGATGATAATGATTTAACTATTGGCTCCTACATTTTGTTGAGAGTACCTTCTTCTCGTTAAGTTACAACAAGAAGATCCATAGCTTTCTTTACTTTGACAATAGAAATATCTGCACAAAAATGCTTTCACAAAGGGTTCTCACAGGCCTATATTCAGTTTAGAAGCTATAAGAGCATGTACAAGCTATGAGGATGATAAACTTTAGTTTTTAAAGTGGATTGTGTGTTGCTTCATAGTACTTGGGCCCATTCTTTGTTAGATAATGCGATGAATTGGTGGTTACGTTTGTATTATTATGAATAGTTACTGAATTAGGATTGAAACCGATGCACATTGTTGCAGGGAACCTAGCTGTTCTGGTTGTGATTTCTCTGCCTAGGAATCCTCTTGTCATGGTTTCTTCTTGTGAACTTTTGGTTTGGGTATTTTTCAACTTGCTATCTATCTCAGATCCTCTGTTTGTGCATGCATGCACGCTTACAATACAAAATTTACCATTTCTTTAGAACATAACATTCTATATGTGAATGTAGTGTTTTTTTATTCACTCTAGGTCTCTCGAGAATCTTGTATTATGTAAACAAACTTTTAGTGATAATATTTGTATGTCTTATATATTTAAGGTTTATTTGGCAATGGAAGCTGGTTACTCAGAGAAGGTCGATGAGCTTTGTGATAGATACTCCCTCAAAGGTTTCATGATGGCCAAAGGTATATTTGCCATTACACTTCTATTTTACATGCAACCATCTACATGATGGATTCCACTCGTAGTATCTGAACTGAGATAAACCTTATTCCGGTTCAAATACCCATCGATGCAATGCTTATTTGTTTCTTTTCTTATAATCATTATTAGTTGCCAGTTTTGTTCAGAAAATGAGAACCAACTCCTCATGTATAAACGAAAACTTGATGCTGGTTCATGTTTTATTTTTCTTCTTTTCTTTTAAAAATCAGGCGCAATATAAGAGAAGCATCCATGATCATCAAAATCAACTAAAATACAGGCTTATCCAATACAGTTGTAGTCATTTACGGGCACGTCTAAGAGACATATCGAACTCTAGATGCTTAGGTTAATGTAACAACTGTTTGTGTTAGTGGTCTAGTAGAAAGCATTGGTTATTAAGGGCATTGATTTAGTTTGGTCTATAATTTCATGTCATGGTTTAGCTTCAAAACGACAATTGTTTTAAATGTCCAGTAATTAACTTTTGGACATAGAACTGCATTTATTGAGCGTTTTCTGGTGTTGTACAGAAGCTGAGGCAAGCCTTCCACGTATTCGGTATCTACATCGAGATGAATTGGCAATAGATGACATAATTTGGGTTGATGAGTCCGTAGGTCTGCATGAAGCAACATGTCACATTGAGGGATGCAAAGTCATCGGCCTTGATTGTGAATGGAAGCCTAATTATGTAAAGGGCGGTAACAACAAGGTAATTAGTGTTTCTCCTTTAGCCTCTAGTCTTGCTTAAGGATTGTCTTAGAAGGGTTCTCTATGCATATCCCTCATTTTCTTTTTTGTGTTGATTTCTTCTGTGGTTGCTAGGATTAATGTAATTTCTGTTTTGTTTCTTCGAGGCGTTTTGGAGTTCCAAAAGTTGTGTAGTCATGATATCAAAAGACTCCTTGCATTGTAATTTGCATAAGTTACTGAAAACGTATAACACTATGTACCGGTTATTATAGTGCCTATTTGTCTTGTTTGGAGAAGGAATGTTGCATCAATTTGTTATAGGTCAAACCTCAAAAGCTTTGAGTGGGTACTCTTTGAATTGCTGGAATTAGGGTGTGAGCCTTAGCTAGGTATTTACATACTATTTGTGGTGGTTTTAAACTTCAAAGAGATGGAAAAGTTGGCCATATCCCACTTTGGCTGAAGTCCCTTCCCTACCTTGGAACATTCATTGAGCTTCACGAAGATTTAGGGAACTGAATGATAGGGTGTAATTTGATTAATATCAAACCCTAAAACTATAGGCTTGTACATCATCTAGAGTATGGATGAATTAAACAAGGGGACTCCATGACATCCCATCAGCATTATCGAACACACATCATTACTAATAATCAATCACCTAAAAATATGCGTGATTTTTCCCTCTATTTCACATCACACTATATAGTAAAGTAAGTAATAGATCAAAGATTTGTTGGCTCATCACCATAGGGTCAGGTTCACACGAGAGCAATAACTAAATAAGAGAATAAAAAAAGGTCAAATCACATGTGATTTTCCATGTAATTTGACCGTTTATGTATTCTCTTATTTAGTTATTGTTCTCGTTTGAACCTCCCTCTATCATCGTATGAAACAATTTGCCTGATAAGCACTTACGGGTAAGAGTCGTCACCCTTACTTAACGGGTAACACTTGCCATCCTTCCTATCACTCTTACAGGGTAAGACTCTCAACCTTTGCCATGTTCATCCGGTAAGGTAATGACCCGGTACGGCCCTTGCCATGTTCATCCGACAAGGGAAACATGCACTGCGATACAGATAATTAGTACAAAACGAAAGGCCAAGACTAGTGTACAATAAGGCCCTGGTAACCTAATTGCGACTCTGGTTACCCTCTTCTTGTTTCACCCTCTACCTCCTCGAAGTTTCCCTCCTGTCTATGCTTTAGATTCCTACCCATCCATAGTCTTGTGTCTCCAATAGTTGTTAACTAATAACTAGATTGATGAATTTGATTAAAATACATTTCCATCCTGTCTATGCTTTAGAATCCTACCCATAGTCTTGCTTCTCCAAGAGCTCCTATCAGAGCTCATGCCCTTGGATATGTCTAAAGCCACCATATCGAACCTTAACTGCTCATCCCATGTCCTCCTTACTCTTTATCCTTATTTGTGCAATTTTCATCATACTCTTTGGCCTTTGAGTTGTCTGCCTTGTTTCGCCATCTATTTACTTCAGTTGTGTTCTAACTTACTCTTTATTCTTGATTATTTCTCTTGGATCTCCATTCTATCTATTTTGACACGGGTAATTTTGTAATCGCGGGGATGGGAGAAGTAAATGGCCACCTATTGGAGTTGTTACATGTTATTTTCAGACATTGATCTTCTTGCCATATCTAGACCTTTTGATTGCCACTCCAATTGAATTTAAATTTGTTTTCTCATTGATTTATAAAATGCTATCTGTGTAAAGCAACCTTCTAATTCTTTTCCCTGTATTTCTATTATGAATGTATCAATGTTTTGCTGGTCGTTAATATTTTTGCTCGCGACAATTGTGGCCTCTCGGGAGAATCAGTAACTGCATCTTTCATGCACTGCTAGTACTAGTACATCTGAGAATTCTAATTGAATAGTTGTAACAAGCCCCGGGGATATAGAACAAAGGAGTATCCCAGACCTACACCGAGGTGTTGACGGTGATTATCATATCTCCTCAAGTAGGATTTGAACCTACGACCAACCGGTTAACAGCCGAACGTAGTACAAATGAGAGTTGTATGCTGTATTCAGGAAAGATGAATCGCTCCCCAAAAGGAATATATCGATTCTCTCCCAATTGGTTGAACTGTAGGTGCAATGATTTACTTCACAAGTGAGGGAATTTTAAGAGAACATCACTGCTGGCAAAAAGCATAAGGCCATCTTGATTGGAAAGAGATGATGTAACGGTAGATGATTGTGAGAAAAAGTCTCTGATTCATCAAGTCCCTTTTTTGGTTGCCTCTCTTGCTATTTTTGGACATAGTTGCATTTTGTGTTTATGTTCATACTTCATAGTGATGCTGCATTTAACCAATGAGAGTTACAAATACTTTATAAAATGTAGGTTTGGAACAAACCTCAAACCCCTCAGTTTTGGTTACGATATGCTAGTATGTGCAATTAATCATTTCACATTAGGTTAAACAAGTAATCTGTGGTTGCCAAATATTAGAAGAGAATCATGACCATTTATAACCAATCAGTGATTTGCTAAACTTGTTTGTGTTGAGAAGAGAAGATGTGAAGGGAATATATGAAGGGAACTTTAATGTGGTATGAATACCCACGTAACTTTTGTCATGTGATGTCTGACTTGTATTCTCTATGTGTAATCTGCACTGGAACACATGTTGCTTATAAGTGATCATCTCACAGAGAACATAGATAGACATTGCTCTTGTGTCTCGTTTGTTGGTATGTATGTCTACCAGAGGTCTTTGGCATAAGTTTTCCTTTACTAGTTGTACTGTTTATCCATCTTACAGGTTTCCATCATGCAAATTGCTTCTGAGAAGACGGTCTTCATCATTGACTTGATAAAGTTATCCCATGATATTCCTGCTGCTCTGGACAGCTGCCTAATCCGCATTTTCCATTCGCCTCGAATACTGAAGCTTGGTATGAAGTGCTAATGATAATCATCCCTCTATTTAGTTTCTAAATTTTTGGTATGAGAAACCTTAATCGTTAATGTGAATTTTGGACCGTCAGTGACTTGAGACATTGTGAAAGGTCCTCCGTAATTATTTATTTAAGTTTGGTGCTTTTAGTTCCTTTTCTTTTCTGCTGAGTGGGTTTTTTAAGTTCCCTTTATCTTTTATTATTGTTTTTTTTTGTTAAAATATAGATGATAATTATCAGATGAACTTGGTAATTTGCAGGTTATAATTTCCAATGTGATATGAAACAACTGGCTCAATCTTATGAAGATTTTGAATGCTTTAAGCACTTTGAAATGCTATTGGATATTCAGAACATATTCAAAGAACCTCGTGGTGGCCTTTCAGGTCTGACAAAGGTAAATAGAACAAGTAGATTGCCATCTTGCTAGCTGCCTTTCTATAACTGTTGTGAAATGCATGAGGACTACACTTTTTGTGTTGACTTAACTGAACAGGAAGTATTGGGCGTCGGTTTAGATAAGACAAGAAGAAACAGCAACTGGGAGGAACGGCCTTTAACTCGGAATCAGGTTTATCTTCTTCCATGTTCATAACGTTTATATATATATATATAATGGTTAATCGGTATAAACAAGCAATTGAACTTGGTGGTGAACTTTGAACTGGAAATCTAGTCATGATACCAGCTGTGGTATAATTCTTCCTAAACGAAGTTATTTCTTCAAGTCTCAATTGTATTTATGAAATGTCAAAAGATCTTTTCGACTACAAAGACATTATCGACATCTCACCAACCCTGTTGTTCAGCTTGCTGTTTTGTGAGTTAAAACACTCGAATCATATCCAATTTATGATAAAAAGTTAGGTGCCTTGACTTTGAACTTGTAGTTTGATAAAAATCAATTTCTAGGAAAAGTTGTACCCTGCATCTCTTATCAATGATTATATACATTTTTTCCAACTTGTTTCCATAATTCTGTAGTGACTTGGAAATCGCTGATCTTTTTGGTAGCGCTGTTCTATATATGCAGTATGCTATGTGTAGATTTCTGACCTTACTAAGCTACTAGAGGAAGATATGATAAAAAAAACGCATCTTTTGTTGGCATATCTGTTATTTGAGCTTTCATGAACAATAAATATGTATGTGCATGTAAAATTGTAAATTCTACTTGTCCAAATGTCTTTACTGTGAGAGGCTCTTGAAAGCTTTCTGTGCTATATACTTGCTACCGAAGATTGTTATTGTCCCTTAAAAGTTTACAAATATAGAATCAGCTGTCAGTATTTGTTGAAACAAACAAATTTCAGCATCAGCTGGTTAGCTTTTTAATTAATATATAAGAGGAAATTGTGGTTCAAATGGCGTTTAAAGAATTGGAATTTAAATGTATCTGCAGCTAGAATACGCTGCTCTTGATGCTGCAGTGCTGATCCACATATTCCGCCGTGTTAGCAGCCAGTCGCAGTCTACTAATGATCATACCCAAGTGGAGTGGAAATCCCACATTGTAAGTACTTTAATAAGATATGTTAAGAGTAGTCTCACATTAGCTCGACTTTTGGACCAATTCTGAAGTCTAAATTCACCTCTAAAAAATAAGAGGTGGATCATCTCTTAAAGTTTTAGAGGACGGTAGGAGATTTTCAAGCATTTTCTTTAAGATAAAACAAACTGTCTTAAGTCTGCAAACCTCTTAATTTTCAGACTTAAGAGGTTTTAAGAGGTAACTTTTAAGAAACAAACGACCCCTCACTCTTTTTGGAGAGGAATGAAATGGGGTTTCACATATTTTGACACGTTAAATTGCTTCTCGTTCTCTGATAGAATTGCTAATGGAAGATGTATATGATGCAGATTTCTCATGGAGGTAGCCTTGCAAACACCAAAAGTAAAGTGAATGGCAAGAAATTCTCTACTAATATCAAGTAAGTCAGAGTTAGGGTAAAAACACATCACTTGCATTATGATCTGCCTTCTTTTGCAAACTGCAAATGACCAAAAACACACTAGTCGGAGTCGTAGAAAAGGTCTGAAATCTGAACGTGTACATAATGGAAAGAAACGATTCTATCTGCTTCTGCATTACAAGCATTTTTGTTTTAATTTCTTACTACCTCGAGTTAGCATGCCACAACCCGTATCGGTACAAAATGGAAATAAGTTAAACAAGATTAGAAAACATGTTAGTATGCTAGAAAATGTTGTTAATTATAAATATATACAAGTTTGAAAATTACCAACATCATGAAGCTCTATCCGTTAGGGTGGATGACAAGTCTACATGTTAAGTGTTCGGTTGTGATTGGTATTTTACCGTTACTAAATCATGGAATAAAAAGAAGAAAAAGGAAGTGTGAGAGAGGGAGAGAGAGCGGTTTGATTGGATTGTGGAACCCAACCCTTCGAGCCC